>JAWPHD010004944.1:0-147500 GCA_037043455.1 Cyrtodaria siliqua
TAATTTTAAACAGGCTAAAATAGAAACTTCTAAGTATATTTCGAAAACCGAACCAGCTAGCGCCAACAATGCCCTCACATATGTGCCACTGTGTGGCCTTGATCAAGTCTGGGAAAATCGGTCACCAGGTCAAAGGTCAACGTCATAAGTAAGCGATAGGTGTAAGCACCAATAACCACCTATATCTCAGTAACGGTTGAAATTGTTATCAAGAACATATGTACCATTTGTAAGGCCTTTCAATTTACTTTTCAAAAATAAAGTCCACTCAAAACGCAACGTTGGTAAATTGTTGCCATAGGAACCAAAATACGATGGACGTCAATGACGTAAAATTTGAAAAATTGACGTAGACACGTAAAATTTGTCAGTTTTGTAGAACATATGATTGCAAATATGAACGTGAAGTTTATTTTTAGCTGACGTCATTAATGACGTCACAGTAACGTAGAAACGAAAGAAGATTAAAATCGCTTCTGCCCAAGAACTACATGTCCCTTCTTGGTGAATCTTTGTCAAAATAATGTACTTATCTTGTAGTTGTGCATTGCAATGTTTTGGGTCGGCGGCGACCATTCAATATGGCCGCCAGCGAATACCTAAGAAAAACCTTGTTCACGCTTCTCTTCCTAAAGATTTCCAGTCTGAAATTGATGAAACTTCGCCAAATAATGTGCGTATGGTGGGACGTGGGGCAGACGAATGTATACACGTGAAGATGATACATAGCTCAGACCTAAATATTCAGTGTCGGGCGTAACGCAGTACCCCGTCTTGCACGCACATACAGATACGCGAAACAATTATTAGGGCTTTCCACCTTCAGTTTGGCCCTCCAAAGTTTACACAGTGATAGAGCTCATTCTGGAATAGTGCCGCGAAGCTTTTGGGGTCATGACGTCAACCAAGATGGCCGCCAGTGACGTCATGATGAAAATCTTGTTCGCGCTAGATCTCAGACATTTATGGTCGGATTTTTATGAAACTTTCACAGATTGTAAAGGTCATGGTCTAGTTGTGCAAGAATGTCATGCGGGGTCATGACGTCATAACGTGATGGCGTCAGAGACGCCAGACGCTTAAAAACTGGAAAAAATCGTCAAAAATACAATTATTGCACGACCATATTTGAAACTTTACCACAATCATGTTTTCATCATCTTCTATCGATCGTGTGAACAATATTTGATGACGTCATCAAATATGGCGGCCATAGTGGTTTAATTTTAAACAGGCTAAAATATAAACTTCTAAGTATATTTCGAAAACCGAACCAGCTAGCGCCAACAATGCCCTCACATATGTGCCACTGTGTGGCCTTGATCAAGTCTGGGAAAATCGGGTACACCCAGGTCAAAGGTCAAGGTCATAGGTAAGCGATAGGTGTAAACACCAATAACCACTCTATATCTCAGTAACGGTTGAAATTGTTATCAAGAACATATGTACCATTTTGTAAGGCCTTTCAATTTACTTTTCAAAATAAAGTCCACTCAAAACGCAACGTTGGTAAATTGTTGCCATAGGAACCAAAAATACGATGACGTCAATGACGTAAAATTTGAAAAATTGACGTAGACACGTAAAATTTGTCAGTTTTGTAGAACATATCATTGCAAATACGAACGTGAAGTTTATTTTTAGCTGACGTCATTAATGACGTCAAAGTAACGTAGAAACGAAAGAAGATTAAAATCGCTTCTGCCCAAGAACTACATGTCCCTTCCTTGGTGGAATCTTTGTCAAAATAATGTACTTATCTTGTAGTTGTGCATTGCAATATTTTGGGTCGCGGCGACATTCAATATGGCCGCCAGCGAATACCTAAGAAATACCTTGTTCACGCTTCTCTTCCTAAAGATTTCAGTCTGAAATTGATGAAACTTCGCCAAATAATGTGCGTATGGGTGGGACGTGGGGCAGACGAATGTATACACGTGAAGATGATACATAGCTCAGACCTTAATATTCAGTGTCGGGCGTAACGCAGTACCCGTCTTGCACGCACATACAGATACGCGAAACCATTATTAGGGCTTTCCACCTTCCAGTGGAAAGACCTATTGTTGTTGTTCGGCAAGATTTTGACTTTATTCTTGTGACCGCCACTTTTCATAGTAAGACTGGTCGCACGGCCTCCAAAGTTTACACAGTGATAGAGCTCATTCTGGAATAGTGCCGCGAAGCTTTTGGGGGGTCATGACGTCAACCAAGATGGCCGCCAGTGACGTCATGATGAAAATCTTGTTCGCGCTAGATCTCAGACATTTATGGTCGGGATTTGAATGAAACTTTCACAGATTGTAAAGGTCATGGTCTAGTTGTGCAAGAAGGTCATGCGGGGTCATGACGTCATAACGTGATGGCGTCAGAGACGCCAGACGCTTAAAAAATGGAAAAAATCGTCAAAATACAATTATTGCACGACCATTTTGAAACTTTACCACAATCATGTTTTCATCATCTTCTATCGATCGTAGTGAACAATATTTGATGACGTCATCAAATATGGCGGCCATAGTGGTTTAATTTTAAACAGGCTAAATAGAAACTTCTAAGTATATTTCGAAAACCGAACCAGCTAGCGCCAACAATGCCCTCACATATGTGCCACTGTGTGGCCTTGATCAAGTCTGGGAAAATCGGGTCACCAGGTCAAAGGTCAACGTCATAAGTAAGCGATAGGTGTAAGCACCAATAACCCACCTATATCTCAGTAACGGTTGAAATTGTTATCAAGAACATATGTACCATTTGTAAGGCCTTTCAATTTACTTTTCAAAAATAAAGTCCACTCAAAACGCAACGTTGGTAAATTGTTGCCATAGGAACCAAAATACGATGACGTCAATGACGTAAAATTTGAAAAATTGACGTAGACACGTAAAATTTGTCAGTTTTGTTAGAACATATCATTGCAAATACGAACGTGAAGTTTATTTTTAGCTGACGTCATTAATGACGTCAAAGTAACGTAGAAACGAAAGAAGATTAAAATCGCTTCTGCCCAAGAACTACATGTCCCTTCTTGGTGAATCTTTGTCAAAATAATTGTACTTATCTTGTAGTTGTGCAGTGCAATGTTTTGGGTCGCGGCGACATTCAATATGGCCGCCAGCGAATACCTATGAAATTATACCCTTGTTCACGCTTCCTCTTCCTAAAGATTTCCAGTCTGAAATTGATGAACTTCGCCAAATAATGTGCGTATGGGTGGACGTGGGGCAGACGAATGTATACACGTGAAGATGATACATAGCTCAGACCTTAATATTCAGTGTCGGGCGTAACGCAGTACCCGTCTTGCACGCACATACAGATACGCGAAACCATTATTAGGCTTTCCACCTTCCAGTGGAAAGACCTATGTTGTTGTTCGGCAAGATTTTTGACTTTATTCTTGTGACCGCCACTTTTCATAGTAAGACTGGTCGCACGGCCTCCAAAGTTTACACAGTGATAGAGCTCATTCTGGAATAGTGCCGCGAAGCTTTTGGGGTCATGACGTCAACCAAGATGGCCGCCAGTGACGTCATGATGAAAATCTTGTTCGCGCTAGATCTCAGACATTTATGGTCGGATTTGAATGAAACTTTCACAGATTGTAAAGGTCATGGTCTAGTTGTGCAAGAAGGTCATGCGGGGTCATGACGTCATAACGTGATGGCGTCAGAGACGCCAGACGCTTAAAAAATGGAAAAAATCGTCAAAATACAATTATTGCACGACCATTTTGAAACTTTACCCACAATCATGTTTTCATCATCTTCTATCGATCGTAGTGAACAATATTTGATGACGTCATCAAATATGGCGGCCATAGTGGTTTAATTTTAAACAGGCTAAAATAGAAACTTCTAAGTATATTTCGAAAACCGAACCAGCTAGCGCCAACAATGCCCTCACATATGTGCCACTGTGTGGCCTTGATCAAGTCTGGAAAATCGGGTCACCAGGTCAAAGGTCAACGTCATAAGTAAGCGATAGGTGTAAGCACCAATAACCACCTATATCTCAGTAACGGTTGAAATTGTTATCAAGAACATATGTACCATTTGTAAGGCCTTTCAATTTACTTTTCAAAAATAAAGTCCACTCAAAACGCAACGTTGGTAAATTGTTGCCATAGGAACCAAAATACGATGACGTCAATGACGTAAAATTTGAAAAATTGACGTAGACACGTAAAATTTGTCAGTTTTGTAGAACATATGATTGCAAATATGAACGTGAAGTTTATTTTTAGCTGACGTCATTAATGACGTCACAGTAACGTAGAAACGAAAGAAGATTAAAATCGCTTCTGCCCAAGAACTACATGTCCCTTCTTGGTGAATCTTTGTCAAAATAATGTACTTATCTTGTAGTTGTGCATTGCAATGTTTTGGGTCGCGGCGACATTCAATATGGCCGCCAGCGAATACCTAAGAAAAACCTTGTTCACGCTTCTCTTCCTAAAGATTTCCAGTCTGAAATTGATGAAACTTCGCCAAATAATGTGCGTATGGGTGGGACGTGGGGCAGACGAATGTATACACGTGAAGATGATACATAGCTCAGACCTAAATATTCAGTGTCGGGCGTAACGCAGTACCCGTCTTGCACGCACATACAGATACGCGAAACAATTATTAGGGCTTTCCACCTTCCAGTTTGGCCTCCAAAGTTTACACAGTGATAGAGCTCATTCTGGAATAGTGCCGCGAAGCTTTTGGGGTCATGACGTCAACCAAGATGGCCGCCAGTGACGTCATGATGAAAATCTTGTTCGCGCTAGATCTCAGACATTTATGGTCGGATTTTTATGAAACTTTCACAGATTGTAAAGGTCATGGTCTAGTTGTGCAAGAAGGTCATGCGGGGTCATGACGTCATAACGTGATGGCGTCAGAGACGCCAGACGCTTAAAAACTGGAAAAAATCGTCAAAAATACAATTATTGCACGACCATTTTGAAACTTTACCACAATCATGTTTTCATCATCTTCTATCGATCGTGTGAACAATATTTGATGACGTCATCAAATATGGCGGCCATAGTGGTTTAATTTTAAACAGGCTAAAATATAAACTTCTAAGTATATTTCGAAAACCGAACCAGCTAGCGCCAACAATGCCCTCACATATGTGCCACTGTGTGGCCTTGATCAAGTCTGGGAAAATCGGGTCACCAGGTCAAAGGTCAAGGTCATAGGTAAGCGATAGGTGTAAACACCAATAACCACCTATATCTCAGTAACGGTTGAAATTGTTATCAAGAACATATGTACCATTTGTAAGGCCTTTCAATTTACTTTTCAAAAATAAAGTCCACTCAAAACGCAACGTTGGTAAATTGTTGCCATAGGAACCAAAATACGATGACGTCAATGACGTAAAATTTGAAAAATTGACGTAGACACGTAAAATTTGTCAGTTTTGTAGAACATATCATTGCAAATACGAACGTGAAGTTTATTTTTAGCTGACGTCATTAATGACGTCAAAGTAACGTAGAAACGAAAGAAGATTAAAATCGCTTCTGCCCAAGAACTACATGTCCCTTCTTGGTGAATCTTTGTCAAAATAATGTAACGCAGTACCCGTCTTGCACGCACATACAGATACGCGAAACCATTATTAGGGCTTTCCACCTTCCAGTGGAAAGACCTATTGTTGTTGTTCGGCAAGATTTTGACTTTATTCTTCTCACCGCCACTTTTCATAGTAAGACTGGTCGCACGGCCTCTAAAGTTTACACAGTGATAGAGCTCATTCTGGAATAGTGCCGCGAAGCTTTTGGGGTCATGACGTCAACCAAGATGGCCGCCAGTGACGTCATGATAAAAATCTTGTTCGCGCTAGATCTCAGACATTTATGGTCTGATTTGAATAAAACTTACACAGATTGTAAAGGTCATGGTCTAGTTGTGCAAAAAGGTCATACGGGGTCATGACGTCATAACGTGATGGCGTCAGAGACGCCAGATGCTTAAAAACTGGAAAAAAATCGTCAAAAATACAATTATTGCATGACCATTTTGAAACTTTACCACAATCATGTTTTCATCATCTTATATCGATCGTGTGAAAAATATTTGATGACGTCATCAAATATGGCGGCCATTGTGGTTTAATTTTAAACAGGCTAAAATAGAAACTTCTAAGTATATTTCGAAAACCGAACCAGCTAGCGCCAACAATGCTCTTATATATGTGCCACTATGTGACCTTGACCAAGTCTGGGAAAATCAGGTCACCATGTCAAAGGTCAAGGTCATAGGTAAGCGATAGGTGTAAACACCAATAACCACCTATATCTCAGTAACGGTTGAAATTGTTATCAAGAACCTATGTACCATTTGTAAGGCCTTTCAATTTACTTTTCAAAAATAAGGTCCACTCAAAACGCAACGTTGGTAAATTGTTGCCATAGGAACCAAAATACGATGACGTCAATGACGTAAAATTTGAAAAATTGACGTAGACACGTAAAATTTGTCATTTTGTAGAACATATGATTGCAAATACGAACGGGAAGTTTATTTTTAGCTGACGTCATTATTGACGTCACAGTAACGTAGAAACGAAAGAAGATTAAAATCGCTTCTGCCCAAGAACTACATGTCCCTTCTTGGTGAATCTTTGTCAAAACAATGTACTTATCTTGTAGTTGTGCCTTGCAATTTTTTGGGTCGCGGCGACATTCAATATGGCCGCCAGTGAATATCTAAGAAATACCTTGTTCACGCTTCTCTTCCTAAAGATTTCCAGTCTGATAATGATGAAACTTCGCCAAATAATGTGCGTATGGGTGGGACTTGGGTCAGACGAATGTATACACGTGAAGATGATACATAGCTCAGACCTAAATATTCAGTGTCGGGCGTAACGCAGTACCCGTCTTGCACGCACATACAGATACGCGAAACCATTATTAGGGCTTTCCACCTTCCAGTGGAAAGACCTATTGTTGTTGTTCGGCAAGATTTTGACTTTATTCTTCTCACCGCCACTTTTCATAGTACGACTGGTCGCACGGCCTCTAAAGTTTACACAGTGATAGAGCTCATTCTGGAATAGTGCCGCGAAGCTTTTGGGGTCATGACGTCAACCAAGATGGCCGCCAGTGACGTCATGATGAAAATCTTGTTCGCGCTAGATCTCAGACATTTATGGTCGGATTTGAATGAAACTTTCACAGATTGTAAAGGTCATGGTCTAGTTGTGCAAGAAGGTCATACAGGGTCATGACGTCATAACGTGATGGCGTCAGAGACGCCAGACGCTTAAAAACTGGAAAAAAATCGTCAAAAATACAATTATTGCATGACCATTTTGAAACTTTACCACAATCATGTTTTCATCATCTTCTATCGATCGTGTGAAAAATATTTGATGACGTCATCAAATATGGCGGCCATAGTGGTTTAATTTTAAACAGGCTAAAATAGAAACTTCTAAGTATATTTCGAAAACCGAACCAGCTAGCGCCAACAATGCCCTCAAATATGTGCCACTATGTGATCTTGACCAAGTCTGGGAAAATCAGGTCACCAGGTCAAAGGTCAAGGTCATAGGTAAGCGATAAGTGTAAACACTAATAACCACCTATATCTCAATAACGGTTGAAATTGTTATCAAGAACATACGTACCATTTGTAAGGCCTTTCAATTTACTTTTCAAAAATAAAGTCCACTCACACGCAAAGTTGGTAAATGGTTGCCATAGGAACCAAAATACGATGACGTCAATGACGTAAAATTAAAAAAAATGACGTAGACACGTAAAATTTGTCAGTTTTGTAGAACTTATGATTGCAAATACGAACGAGAAGGTTATTTTTAGTTGACGTCATTATTGACGTCACAGTAAAGTAGAAATTAAAGAAGATTACAATCGCTTCTGCTCAAGAACTACCTGTCCCTTCTTCGTGAATCTTTGTCAAAATAATGTACTTATCTTGTAGTTGTGCATTGCAATTTTTTGGGTCTCGGCGACGTTCAATATGGCCGCAAGTGAATATCTAAAAAATACCTTGTTCACGCTTCTCTTCCTAAAGATTTCCAGTCTGATAATGATGAAACTTCGCCAAATAATGTGCGTATGGGTGTGACGTGGGGCAGACGTATGTCTACACGTGAAGATGATATATAGCTCAGACCTAAATATTCAGTGTCGGGCGTAACGCAGTTCCCATAGTAATACTGGTCGCACGGCCTCTAAAGCTTACACAGTGATAGAGCTCATTCTGGAATAGTGCCGCGAAGATTTTGGGGTCATGGCGTCATCTAAGATCGTCGCAAGTAACGTCATGATGAACATCTTGTTAGCGCTAGATCTCAGATATTTATGGTCGGATTTGAATGAAACTTTCAAAGATTGTAAAGGTCATAGTCTAGTTGTGCAAAAAGGTCATGCGTGGTCATGACGTCATAACGTGATGGCGTCAGAGACGCCAGACGCTTAAAAACTGGAAAAATACAATTATTGCATGACTATTTTGAAAATTTACCACAATCATGTTTTCATCATCTTCTATCGATCGTGTGAAAAAGGTGTTGATGACGTCATCAAATATGGCGGCCATACTTGTTTAATTTTAAACAGGCTAAAATAGAAACTTCTAAGTATATTTCGAAAACCGAACCAGCTACCGCCAACATTGCTCTCATATATGTGCCACTATGTGACCTTGGCCAAGTCTGGGAAAATCAGGTCACCAGGTCAAAGGTCAAGGTCAAAGGTAAGCGATAGGTGTAAACACCAATAACTACCTATATCTCAGTAACGGTTGAAATTGTTATCAAGAACATATGTACCATTTATTGTGACAACTCATAGTATGCAGATTCCTCCTACACATACTTTTTCAGTAGGTCAAAATCGGAGAATTACTCTCGAAAAACTCTAGAAAATGGTGTCGCCTTCTCAACTGGTAGATACTTCACTGAATCATGTATCTTCTATGAACTACACAATGGTTTCCGTGAAAGGCGATTATGATAAATGCTGCTCATAATACTGATGGATGACTTATTCAGTGGTATTAAGTTCAAGAAACAAACAGACCTGCTTTCGGCAAAGCATTTAATATCATCAGCCATGAGAACCTGATTATCAAACTAAGCGTATATCGTATTATAACACTGGCACTTGAGCCGCAAATAAAGGAAAGAAAAAATACGATACACCTTCACCCCTATTATCTATATATCACATGGTGCCATATCCCCTTCCCCCACCACCCCCACATGGTGGGATTCTTGTTTACGCCAAACTGACCAACCTCATTTCGAAGTCTGTATCTTTGTCAAATTACCGAGTTGATTCAAATCCTTTAAACCGTTCGTTAGATCTGATTGCAATGTATCACATAAAATTCACAGTTCTTAAGAAAAAGCACTCTGTTCGGAGACATTTAAGTAAAATCGCCGATTTCAACCATTACAATATTTCCTACTCATGTTTACTTCCGGTTGTACTCAAAGATGTGATCCGATTGGATGATATTTTAACGGTCAAAACATACGTAATCAGAAACCGCAAATCGTCCAATCGGGTCACTTGTTTGAGTACAACCGGAAGTAAACATCAGTAGGAAATATTACTTGGTGTCATTAAAGATTCGCACCATGTGCTATATAGATAATAGGGGGATTGTTGTTTTTTTTAAAATAATATTTGCGGCTCAAGTGCCAGTGAATTATAAGGAAAATTCTCGCGTCATGGATAGGCATTCTTACACAATCGCACACATACTGTTGGTGTAAACTTATCCAGGTCATCATCATTATCTGTTTCTTCTTGGGATTTATACTTCTTCTTGGGTTCCTCAAGGATTTATACTTCTTCTCCGGTTCCTCAAGGATTTATACTTCTTGTTGGGTTCCTCAATGAGTCTTACTCTTAGGTTCCTCAAGTATTTATACTTCTTCTTGGGTTACTCAAGGATTATACTTCTTCTTGGGTTCCTCGAGGATTATACTTTTTTTGGGTTCCTCGAGGATTATACTTCTTCTTGGGATACTCAAGGATTATATTTCTTCATGGGTTACTCAAGGTTGGGTTCCTCGAGGAGTATACTCCTTCTTGGGTTACTCAAGGATTTATACGTCTTGGGTTACTCAAGGATTTATACTTCTTCTTGGATTCCTCAAGGATTTATACTTCTTCTTGGGTTCTTCAAAGATGTATACTTCTTCTAGGGTTCCTCGAGGATTTATGCTTCTTCTTGGTTTCCTCAAGGATTTATAGTTGTTTCTTGTGTTGCTCAAAGATTTATACTCGGTCCAGATCCTTTTCCTGTATATATTATTGTTACTCTCAGATTATATCCATTTCCGGGTCATATTGCAGATTACACTGTCATTTACATTCCAATCACCTCAGAAAATTAATTTAAACTTCCAAAATGGGAAACAAAATTCAACAATGCAATCACTCAAAATTCATCCACTCTCAAAATGCATTAATACTTTATGCTACCTGCATATTATTCCCTTGAAGCAACATCATGGACAAAGAACCTTGGTGTTGACCTCTCAGATGATCTAACGTTAAACACGTGAAAAGATGACAAATAAAAGTATATCTATCATTAGGATTCCTATGCAGAAACTTCAAAAGACACTCGGAAACATTTAAGTATTTTACAACTCGATTACAAATCCTCTGTATGGTTTCCGCACAATAAACATGCGTGATTATCTAAATTAAAATATATGCTTGACTTCTACCTATAGCTATTGCTTGGAAATTTATCTGGATTTGCTTTCGTTCTGTTGTCAGTAAACCAATTAATGAGAGATAAACTGTCTTTTTTCCAGAGCCTGAATTACATTCTCAATATAGAGTTAAGAATGTAAGTCATCGTCGGCATAATTATATAGGCTACTACCATTTAAAAAGTGGAAAATGTCGTTTATGAATATATTAAAAAGTACTGGTCCTAATATGGATCCATGTGGTACACATTTTTAAATTGTAGAGAAATCACTTTTGACGTTCCAATTTTTATATACAGTTTTAGCTTTCTATTAGGTTGAAGCCATTTTGTAATACACCGTAATACGAGTATTTACGTTTAAATAATAAAAGGTCGTGAGGTAGACAATCAAAGGCTTAATGGTGTATTCTCTTGTTGCTCTGGCTTCTGCAAAGTCACTGAGTACCTTCATTGTGGCTTTCTAGGCTATTGTATTTTTGTATTATATTTACACGAGCATATTTGTGTTTTACTTATATTGCCTATTGATGCTACCTTGTTGGTTAGAGATTAGATCATGGCGGGGATTTCTTTATTTACACTGTCCTGTTTTAATGGGATGACAGTAGCTAAGTGTGAGGTTTGGTGCACCCTAGAACCGGTTTAACCCCCCAGTGGCCTTTGTTGCCACTGACCGTTCCAAGGCGGTAGCCCTATTGTCAACCCTTTTGTGTTTGTGACGTCGTTTGCATTTTTTATTACTTTTGCCTTCTCGTTTGTCTGTTTGCGTGTTTGTTTTTGTATTTTGTGGTTGACTGTCGTCCTTGAATGCTGTTTTCCCTGTCCGATATTTTTATCTTTCTTTGGATAGATACATTAACATGGATGCAACATATGTATTATTATCTAACGCCTCCGTCCAGTCCTCAGTAACCCTTAAAAGGGTAATTTGACAACCGTAAACAGGTCTAAAAGCAGATAAAAAAACATTGACATTTTTTTTTTTTTAAATTCAACTATCTGGCAGTACAATGATCTTTCAAAATAGTTAGACAGAACGGGCAATATGCTGACTGGTCTATAATTACATTTATCGAGTGTACTATTCTTTTTGTGGAGAGGGGTTATTGTGCCAGCTTTAGACAATTAGGGAAGACTGAATTAGAGTAGGACTTGTTAACCAACGCTGTTACTTGCCCTGAAATTGTTGGTTAAGCTAGCTTAACTAGTTTGGCTGAAATTCTATCATTTCTTAGTTTGAAGTTAATATATTTGTTTTTCAATAAAGTCCGTATTCACTGGTGTCCAATTTAATTGTGCCTGGCTAAGATTGTTATCTGTTTTTAATGTACTATATCCGTACTTTGAATTCAGAGCTAGCGAGCATTTCTGCTTATCTTACCACACCATTGCTGGAGAAGGATACAGTTTCCCAGCGTGTGTACTTTTTGGAGACTATGAAGGTTTCTGTACATATTAATCAGAATAAGCTCCCCACTATGTACTGGATTCCAAAATAAAAATCCACACAAAGCATGTTTTATCGCAAATTCTATTTCATGTACCAGCACTAAAGTGTCAAGACTGTTGACCTGATGCCTGTTCGCGTTTAAAGAGCATGTTGTATTATATTGCGAAAAGGTGTTTAAAAATAACACGGATCAAGATTTCTTAAATTTTTAAAAAAAAAAGTTTTCATTCGTACAAACATGTCTTATTGTGTGACATCAATATCTGTGCTATTCAGGAATCAATATATGTTTTGGTCAATCAAAAAGTCCTTGATAAGTAACGGTGTAAGCATTTCCATGCCTCTACTATGAACACCTACGACTTTTCAACTCTATACACCACTCTACTACATAACCTGATCAAAGATAAATTGATTCAACTTATACAGAAAACATTTGCTAGAGAAGGTACTACCTCTCTTGCATGTAATAATGTCAGGGCTTCAAACGCCCATAATGATAAGTATAACATGTGGACGTGTGCGATGCGTGTAGAGCGTTATTCTTTCTTTTATATAACATCTTCATTAGACAGCTAGAATTCCATGGCAGCATTCCTCTATCTTCATCTCTCGATTTCAAATGCTTACATACATAATACAATTTATGATAAGAGAGATGAATTAACTTGACATCGTTAACTATCAGCATTTAGATGGGGACGTACCTCGTGCTACATCATACGGGATGTATATCTCCCAGCTAATTCGTTTTGCTAGGGCATGTAACGCTGGTAAGGATTTCGATTATCGAATTGACGTTATTATATGTAAAGTTCTTCAGCAAGATTTTCTTTATCATAAACTACGTAGATATATCGCCGCAACGAAAATCTGCCGGAAAAAAACAAAACCAACCTAAAAACTTTATTCTATGGAGCGCACTTTATGTTTGGTGATTGGCCCCTCTACAGTCAGTCATTACGCTTCACTTTTCTCATGTGTGATGACCAGACAACCTCGTGGGACTACATGATTGAACCTTCTGAAACCCTAAAAGGGGAGGTTGGTGCATGAACCTTTGTCCCGCGGGTTTTCTGGTCGTACCCTAGTTGTGTTTTCTCTTGGGATGCAACTGCTGTGGTTGTTCATTACAATGCTGGATACATCCTGAGGTGTTTCTAATTATGTTTTTATACATATATATATATATATATACAATAACATACACGTGTATCGTTTCCTAATTTCTCTGGATGTGGACTTTATTAGAGATTTCCTTTTTGATGGGTTGTACTTTAATTTACACTGTCTTGACAATTTGAGCGTTAAAGACAGGATAATGGCGAGGTTGTGCACACTTAAAATCGATATAAGCGAACCGGTGGGCCATAATGCCCTCTGACCGTTCCAAGTTGGTAAACAAACTGTCTTCTCCAATCTTTATGTTGTATATTGTCTTGTTCATAGTATTGTTAATTTGCTTTTTGTTTGTGGTACAGTGCCGATATACGGTGCCATTGCGTTTGGCTGCTGTGATTTCTTTAGGACATTTTTTCTTATTTTTGGATGAGTTATATTTATAGTATCATTAGCAATAATTTAAGCAACATAAACAAAAAAGTCATTGAAAACATTACTCACTTCTTGTTAATCATGAACAAGTTTATCGTTTTCGCATAATATAGTATCTGTTTGTGTTTTGTTGCCTTTATTTTTTAGGAAGGGTTTTAAAGTAGGCCAGAAGTCTTTGATTTACACCCCACAACTCATCTTTCTATAAAGTATTAATTTATTGATTTTCTTCTAAGACTGATAACCAGATTTTTTTGTTTTGTACAATTTTCCCAGTTCTCTAAGGATTTGTTAGCACTGAATTTATTAAGAATTCTCTTTTTGTATATAGCCTGTTTTAGAACTTTGTTCATAAAGGTAATGGCTTCTGTAACACTATTTTCTTCTTTATGGGAGCTTGCTTATCTGCCACATATGTAAAGGTTTGACTAAAAGTATTACATATCATCAGTCTCCTCTTCATCAAAATGTATCTTACACAGTTCAGTTTTAGGTTCCTCATTACAATTTTCAGTATGAAATTGCTTAAAGCTTCTATAATTACAACATTTTTGTTTCAGTACCTGGGTCTTTTCCAGTTTAAATTGTACTGCCATAATCATGATAATATAATAACATCACTTAAACCATAAAAAATGTGCATGTTTTACTACAAATTGTTTTATTACTTGTTAAAATGACATCTAGAAATTGTGGTTGACTATTAAGTTGAAAGCATGTTGGATTATGCATAGTATTTTCCAAACCAAAGATATCACATGTTTTTAAGTGGTTGGCATTTAGTTTCTTCTAGTACATTGTAATTTAAATCGCCAGGTAGCATGATGTTATATTTGCTGGTTGCTCGACAATTTGGCCCATTTTATTGCATATTAATGCTGCCTTGTTTGTTGGAGATTATAACCCGGCGGGGATATCTTTCTTTAAAACACTGTCCCGTGTATTTGGATGACAATATATTAAGAGTGAAGTTTGGTTCACACTATAACATGGTTTAAACCCACAGCGACTTTTTTGCCACTGACCGTTCCAAGGCGGTAGCCCTATTGTCACCCCGTTTGTGATGTCCTATCTTGCCTTTTATTCATCTTTAAAGTTATTCTTTGTTTCTGTATGTGTTTGTGGTTGACTGTCGTCCTTGAACTTACTTTTCCTGTTCGATTTGTATATCTACTTTATCTAGCGTTAAGTTGCAGTATTCTTCAAAAACACTTAAAAGTGACTTTAAGACATGAAGGTTTGTAAGCACCAATAACAAGCCTTTTCATGTGTCCAGAATTACCTCAATACTTATAGATTCAATGTCGCCAAACTCAAACTCAGGTTTGTGTTCACCGACTATATCTGACCGTAGGTATGCTGCTAGCCGCCACCATTTGGTGTTTGGTCAGCCCTCCATTTGTGAAATTTGTCAACAGTTACTGCAAACTGTGTATGGGGGAAAGAGTCATCTATTTTTGTTTCAATAAGAAAAAGAAGATCAACAGTGTTTTTTGTTAAAAGTGTTTGTATACTATAACATTTTTTTCTAAGACTATGTATATTCAAGGCAGCACATACAAATATATTCGGTTGCTGTTTTCCTACGTCTTTTAGCGAGTCAAAACTGTTTTGCTGGTCGTTGCTGTTAGTTGTTAAAATGGGCAAATCCGGTATTTTCATAGAGGAAGTGCTGGTGAACGACTCTGTGAAATGGCCAAGCAGATCGCACTTCTTGCATACCCATGGATCATCAGTGTTACTCATTACGTTATAATATTTTGGCAAGATATTTGCACATTTAATGTGCCACCAGCCAGTTGTAACACGTTTCACAGTATATGGATCTGTGGTTACTAGCAACTGGCCTGTGACTATGATCACATGGATACTTTTCTGGTCCTGGGTTTGTAGAGATGTCACCACTTAGCATCAGGGTCAGTAAAAGTCTATAATGTTTCAGTCTGCCTTCCAAAGGGATATAGCTAGGTTTTTGTTCTAGAGTGTCTAATATAGTAGTAAAACATAGATGAGTTGTCGATTTTAGAAACTACGCCAATGTTGTACCGAATAATGTGTCTTGTACTCATAAATGGTTTGTAAAAGTTACCATACATACTGCCGGATGGTGCCTCACGGTTCCCAATATGCATCAATATAAACAAGTTACTGATGGTTTGGTGAAAGATTTGCTTCTTTCTGAACGTACGATAGAAGAAGCAGCATGGCTATAAGTCTAATGTGTAATTTCATCGTTGGTTGTGTCCTTTCATGTTTGATCTAGTTTGTCCTTTCATGTTTGATCAGAGTAAAGGAGGAGGTTAAATTCTTCCAGTAAGCGTCCACTGACGTTGACCATAAGGAAAAAATCCATGTCTTTAAAACGCTATTTCGATAAACGAAGACATGTAAAATGAGTAAAACTGATTTAAAATGCACTGTCCACAATTTAAAACGAAATGTGGGTGTAAAACTAATAAATGTATGATTTTCATTTGAGCCCTAGAATATATTTTGCCGCTTACCACACATGCGCTTTAATTCGTTCAACCCGATGTATGAAAGTGAAATATGTCCATCTCATGCCCCCACGTCTGTATTGACTAACACGCCAAGGCAGAAAACTAATGGACTGGGTTCGAGCCTCGATTACAAAAAGTTTTGTTAAAAACCGGAAATAACTTTATTTTAGTAGTTTTCGTTACCACAAACGAGTTATATTAGTCATTATTGACATCATTATTTTAGTTCTAGGAAGACGCGTGCAGCAAGGCTGGTTGGTTATATTTTTCATAGCACTGTCGTTCATTTATTTAAAAATAACTGCTCATACCAGAGCTGGAACATATAACCTTGCTGTATATTTTTGGAATACAGATGAGTAATGAATGAGTATCTCTGCGAACAGATGAGTAATGAATGAGTATCTGTGCGAACAAATGAGTAATGAATGAGTATCTGTGCAAACAGAGGAGTAATGAATGAGTATCTGTGCGAGCAGATGAGTAATGAGTGAGTATCTGTGCAACAGATGAGTAATGAATGCGCATGTGTGCGAGAACCAATCATGATGGAAAATATTAGTGCCAGTCTAGCGTGTACACGGAAAATGAACCAAGCGGCAGGAACCTCGTGAGTATGGCTTGTTCGTTACAAAAACTCGTATGTTAAAAAAACGCGTTACTTTACAATCACCCCTCGTATTTAAACTATCTAAACTGAGATAAACGTATATCGGTTTACAATCAGTATTTAGTCCTCGTATTGCTCAATTGCATTGCTAGTATAACGCATACCGTTTGCAGTAAACGTGAGCGTCATTGCAAATTACAGGGTATTGTCAAATTTCAGTCCTTTAGAAATGGTTCGTCCAGTCGTAAGAATTGTATTAGTATTACCCCGTATAATGACATGTTGTCGTGAAAAAAGGTCAAGAAAACGTTGTATTTATTTTTTCAATTGATTTGGATACTTTGCACTACCGAAAATGAAATGTATATATATCAATAAGGGGTCTTTTTGATAAATATTTCACTATTGTCGCAAACAAAAACTTTCATGTAAGTTATTAATTTATTTTGTGTACAGTTTAGCAATAAAAGTTGGTAAATAATATCAAAACACGTTTTAGACTTTACGCTTACTTTAATTATAGACTTATTTAATGTCGGTTAACAGCTAAGTAACGTATTTACGTCCACCATAGAATAATAGTGGTATACACTAGCATGACCTTGGAGTACGGAAGCTGCAACTCAGAAAATGTCAGAAATTGCAGAAAATAGGGTCCTATAGAAACCACAGCGATATAGGGTCCTATAGAAACCTATAGGGTCCTATAGAAACCACAGCGTCCGCACGCAATGGCATCGTAGGTCCGCACTGTACTGCAAACAATGACTTGATAGTACAATGAAAAAGACAAAAAACAACAGAAAGGGTGGGGGACGACAGGGTTACATCAATACAATGTAAAAAGCAACACAGACCACTACCTTGTATCATTTCGCTAGACATCAGCTATTGATCTACCTACTAAGTTTCATGAAACTCAGATGATAAATGTAGGCGGAGTTGAGCGGAAATGATTTACATTTGATAAACTTCAAAGCCCCATAACTCCGCCAAAAATCATTCAACTAGAACGTCCTGACAATATGCGCTATAGACATCACAGTGATATTTCTTATATCATGAAAATCAGACGAAAAATGTACGAGTTGAGCGGACAAGCTTTTGATTTGAATAACTTTAATGTCCCGTGAATCCGGCAAAAAGCATTTAACCGGAACATCCTGACAATATGCGCTACTAGAGATCATACTGATACTTCCTATATAGTTTCATGACAATCGGATGAAAAAGATAGGAGTTAATCAGAAAAGGTTTAGATTAGAAAAACTTCAAAATCCCGACAAAAATCAGTCAACAGGAACATCCTAACAAAATGCGCTACTAGACATCATACTAATTCTTCCTATGAAGGTTCGTGAAATTCGGATTAAAAATGTAGGAGTTAAGTGGACAAGCTTTAGTTTCGGACGAAAAACGTAGGAGTTGAGTGGACAAGCTTTAGTTTCGAAAAACTTCAAAGGCCCGTAAGTCCGCCACAAATTAATCTACTAGAATGTCCTGAAAACATATTATACTAGACATCATACTAATACTTCCTGTGACGTTCCGTGAAAATTGAATGAAAAACGTAAGAGGAGTTGAGCGGACAATATTTGGAATAGAAAAACTTCAAAGTACCGTAACTCCGCCAAATACCATTCAACCGGAAGGTCCTGACAGCATGCGCTACTAGACATCATACTGGTACTTCATATAAAGCTTCATGAAAATCGGATGAAAATCGGATGAAAATCGTAGGACGAGTTGAGCGGACAAGCTTTAGATTCGAAAAACGTCGAAATCCAGTAACTCAAACTCAACCAAATTCAACCAAACCGTCCTGACAATATGTGTTACTAAACATCATGTCATACTGATGCTTATTTTGAATGGATGAATAACGTATGAGGAGTTAAGCGGAAATACATACGGACAAAGGAACGAACATGATAGCAAATATATGTTCCATCGCAAATTTCGGTGAGCATAACAAAAAAGACATATGGAACATTAAGGAGTATATAAACAGTAAGAAAGTGTAAAATACATTACAAACAAACATGAGAGACGAATTTTGCAAACAGACGTATGTTAAAAGAAAGAAATCGCGAATCTGTGTGAACTGAAATACACTTAAAAGGCGGTCACCGTATAAAGTACATGTTGTGTGTCCTCGTTTTAAGTCGAGATTTTTTGGGGATTGTTTTTAAGGTCAAGGAAACATATTAATTACAAGATTGCATTTAAATATCAACTCACAGCAGAATGTCACGTAGGCTGTTTATAAGTGGATGACGATTGTAGCGTGGTTAAAAGTCTGTGAACGGGCTTTATACATTCAATGTGTTTATTTCAATATGTTATTTACTTAAAATCTTACCAAAACAGTCAATAATGATTTTTATATCTATTTTTGTACATAGTTTATAATAAGAAGTCGAAACATCTTGAAACTAGAAGGCCAAGTGAAAATCTAGGGTTGTCCCATGAATACAACTACATGATACGATGACAAGAGTCACTATTTACATGATTACGACAGACAATGATAAGGGCGGTCCCAATACAATCGTCATACGTGATTAAATTTCATTTTAAAGTTAACAAGAACTGCATGAACAGTATGATTCTTGTTTTTCTATGTATACACTATAATTAGTATACATGAAAAATTACATGATTACTTTTTTCTGAGTTGACAAACGTTGCACTGCCCTGGACCTTTGACGGTCCAATGTCATTTAATTGTCATAAGGTTGCGGGTCACTAATTGCTTTCCATTGGGCAAATACTTGCTTTTTCCGAAGATAAAAATAAAAAGGTTTGTACAAATAATTCATACTGTTACGTATCACCTATTCAAATATATAATATCACCGATTCATTCTGAATGCGTGATATCACGTATTGAATGAGTGATATCATCTATTCGAATCAGTGATATCACCCATTCGAATCAGTGATATCATTTTTTTCAAAACGAATGTGTGATATCACCCATTCGAATGGGTGATATCACTGTATCGAATAGGTGATATCACCCATTTAATAGGTGATATCACCCATTCATTTTGAATGAGTGATATCACCTATATCGAATCTGTGATATCACCAATTCAGAAATAAACTCTATATGAAGACTGATCCCATCCAGGATCTGTGTAACTAAATAGAGCGACCCTTTTGCGGGCTTTTTCGTCATCGGCAGATAATGGCCGGCGTTCATTGTATGGTCGCACACAGCAGAAGGGGTATACACCCTACCAAACTCTACATACAGGGTCCGATCAAGAAGATGTGGATGTGCCGCCCGCCATCAGGATTGGTATTTGTTTTATAATTAGTTATATTTAATTGATACAAATAAACTCAAGAAGCCCCTGTTTGTTTTAGAATTGTTTGAATACATTCATTATGTATTTAATTGATAAAACAAATAAACTAAATGAGACATAAACCACCAAAAGAAATAGCACTGATCATATACAGAAACAACCAGAAGAAGGTATTTCCTAACTATAGTTACGCGCTAGGGATAGCTATTTTAACCTTGGCGGTAAAATAAATCTCAGTGTATTACAAATCTATTTTTAACTTTTGAATTTCTATAGGACTAACGCAACGTATTGTAAGTTATAATTAATAATTATTGCATATTATTATATTACTGTTAATGTTCCATCTCTGTCTTAGAATCATATTACGTTTTCAATTGGTTATTAATTAAATAGCTTTTTATTTTTTTTAAATAAATTTAGCTACAAAGCCTGATCTACTTCCTTTAAATAAGTCATTCAAATGTAAATAAGCCCACCCTTCACAAATTACACTGAGAAACACAGTGTGAATATTACAACTAACCGTTAGCAATATTATATAATACTAGGGACGTATAATGTCCTTCCTGATAATACTTTTTGGGGCAAGTCAGTATTGTTCTTGTTGTAAAAACGAATAGGTGATATCACTGATTCGAATAGGTGATATCACTGATTCAAAACGAAAGGGTGATATCACATATTGAATGGGTGATATCACCTATTTGATTGAGTGATATCACTAATTCGTTCTGAATCAGTAATATCACCGTTTCGAATCAGTGATATCACTTATTCGAATAGGTGATATCACTCATTTAAATAGGTGACATCACTGAATTGTATTAAAAAGCATCATATATGACTAGTTTGTGCACTCCCACCTACCACTCATTATGCTGTAATATCTTATACTTATTTACATTATGTTGATGTTTCCATATGTAAGAGAACTATTTTACATGATTATATTTACATGATCATAATTATGTATTCTTTGGAAACAGTATATTTATCTCCGTTTACATATGCATGTATAGTTATCTTGATGCTTATATACATACCTCCTATTTGTGGAAATGTTTTTTACATTTGTTTTAAAGGAAGTTGTAGGTCTTTTTCAGAAGCATTCCTTCTATCATCCGTTCCTGTACCAGGAGGACCTTTCTCTTCTCAATATTGGATCAGAACATACTCATTTTTTTTTAAATTCTATGTTTATTATTTGCCTGAATACATACGCCTATTACCTACGATTGTTTCTGTTGTTTTTACAGGTTTGAGGTCAGAGAATAATTCACTCACGACATTACGAGTGAGTAAATCTTCTTTCTTTTCAACATTTTAGGCAATTTTTATTTTTAAAAGAAGGTTTTATTTGCTTTATCTGCTGTGCTACAGTAAGATGATACCGAAAATGAGGTTTTATTCAAATGTCAGATTTGTTTGACGAAACACCACATATTCAGCTAGAGAATGTACACATTTTGTATTTTTATAGGTGTCACATACATATGATGCACAGCAACCTAATGGTAACATTAATGGTGGTGCGAGACCATAAACTTACAAACAAACGGTCGTCGGACGACGTGCATCAAATCGTCATACCAGTAGATCTAATAACACCAAATACTTTAAATGAAAATAGGTTATGTTCACTAGTTAACCAAATAGTTCGGTTTTAGATCTATGTACTTCTATACAGAGTATAACATGCACGTAAAAATCGTTATTCAAGATGACCGTTTCTAACCTTTGAGAAGAACGGATTGTCGTGTATTCATCTCCTACGCCTAACATAACCATGACTGTTGTAGTATTTTATTTTTAAAAAAAAATACATTCAATTCTGTATATCTTTAGTTCATCAAGTTGTTTCTGGGTGTCAGCTTGCTTACTATAGTCGAAGTTCCTTTGTTATGTGTTAAAGGGTTTAGGCACGGTTGAACAAGTCTCCATGTAATGCATTACAACTTGACTGTTTTACGCAGTATTCACGTATTGAATGGACTAAATAATGTCAGACTTTACAAGGTCATATTTCTCTTTTTTTTGTGAATCGTAAAATTGCTGTAGTTTGTCCTTACCTAATGATAACCTTCTTGAAATTGCAGGGTGGAGGCTGAATAGTATCATATTCCGTATTTGTAATGATTTTGTATATTTCCATTGCACTTCAAACAAAATCGCTATTTTTCATGAAATATAAATGTGATTACAAGAAACACAAGAAAGGATGTATGCTGACAAAATAATTACAACAAAGAATAAACAAGTTATGCGGATAAACTGTGAAGGTCACTGTGTAAACAGGCGATGTATAAGTATAAACCCAAAGAGACTGGGCTGCTGGCGGACGGGATAATTTCTTAAGAACGGTAAAACGGTTGGACATACCCGGTATTAAAATGTGTGGCTTTTGTTTTCTACACCGTTTGACTTTCATAGGAACACGAAACACCATGTTTAGGAATTTTGAGACAATCAGAGTTTGCAATTGTTAACTACTATTCATCAAATTCAAAATATCCTCTTATTATTAGAAAGGAATTTAGCAATAACATGTTACACTTATATCATTTACTGGTGCGTTTTCCTTGACCGCTAGTATATTTAGAATAATTAAAAACATCACGTGTGTCTACCTTGATCTAGATATTTAATTGTTATACATTTGTTCCCCAATACCTGCATTTGCAGTTTGTTTACTATTTCAGTCCGGATCAAATCACGTGTGTCTACCTTAACCTAGATATATAATTGTTATACATTTGTTATGCAGTTTGTTTACTATTTCAGTCTGGATCATGTTCTTACCGACGTGACATATAGCAAGATTTCACCTTTAAGAAATAATTAAGAAATTATTAAGAAATCGGTTTTGGGAACTAAAAAAATATAAATAAATACAATAATTAAAAAAATCATGTTATTTGTTCAAAACAAACATATTTTAGGTTTTCCTGAAAAAAATGTCCCAGAGTACTTTAGTTATAGACAAGGTGTGAAAGTCCATCTGGTCGACATTTAATACATAACTGTTTTCATCAGTTATTAACTGTTTTCATCAGTTATTTCACTGGCCTTTCTAATATACCCGAGCTTTCATTGATATCAACAATCTGGCCATGTTCGGTTAAGATCGGATCTATTTAAGAAAGTCAAGGGCAATAACTTCAGTGTTAAAGGTCCGAATTGGCTGGCTTTCAGACTTGATCAAGCTTTTATTGATATCAACAATCTGGCAAAGTTTGGTAAGTATCGGATGACAAATGAAGGTCTATTATAAACAATGACATTGATGGATTTTTCAATAATAAAACATGAAAGATGTTATCACTGAAAAAGAAGGACTTTTCATAACATTGTGACGTCACTGACGTCAAGACGTTATGACATAGAGACAGATTTTTACATTCCTGCACAACTGGAACCTAAACTCTACAATCTGTGAAAGTTTCTTTCAAATCCGTCTATAAATGTTTGAGATCTAGCGATAACAAGATTTGTTTGATGACATCACTGGCGGCCATCTTGGATGACGTCATGACGTCAAAATGTTCGGGACACCAGTCCCGAGTGTTCTCTACGACTGGGTAAAATTTTGACTTTTTGCACTATATTTGGCCTCCACCACAAAAAACGACCGTCATATATAACCTTGCATGTGTTGAAAATGACGTAAAACACATATTTATAATTAATTTATTTTGCCTTATAGGCATTCTAGCCGCTCCATTTTTTATCCGATGTTTACCAAAATTACACAGTAGGTATCTATATGATCTCGGATGAGATCATGAATATCAAGCCGGTCAGATTTGATTACTAAAGAGTTATATGCCCTTCAATTATTAAAAAATGCATACAATTTGCATTATGGGCAGTATAGCTCCTCCATTTTTCATCTGATCTAAACCAAATCTGACCGGTTTGATATTCATGAACTCATCCGAGACCATATAGATACATAACTACTGTGTAATTTTGGTAAAGATCGGATAAGAAATGGAGCGGCTAGAGTGCCTAAAAGGCAAAATAATGCATTTTTGCAAGTTCTGAAGGGAATGAAACAGAATGTATTACAATTAATTATAAATATTTGTTTGTTTGTAACGTGTTTTACGTCATTTTCAACACATGCAAGGTTATATAGATCTTATAAACATATAATTACTGCGTAAGATAAGATCGGATAAAAATGGAGGGGCTAGAGTGCCCACAAGGCAAAATTATGTATTTTTGCCAATTTAAGGGCAGATAACTTAGATATAAGCAATCAATTCTGGTTTGTTTAAAAGCTCGTCTGAGATCTTATGAATATATAACTACTGTGTAAGTTTGGGTTAGATCAGATGAAAAATGGAGGAGCTATACTGCCCGTAATGCAAACTGTATGCATTTTTTAATAATTGAAGGGCATATAACTCTTTAGTAATCAAATCTGACCGGTTTGATATTCATGAACTTAAATTGGCAAAAATACATAATTTTGCCCCTCCATTTTTATCCGATCTTATCTTACGCAGTAATTATATATTTATAAGATCTCGGACGACTTTCTAAACCATCCAGAAGCAATCTCTAATAGCTGAGTTATCTGCCCTTAATTTGGCAAAAATGCATAATTTTGCCTTGCTCTATACCCCATTTAGTTGTTATTCGTTCTTAACCAAAATAGCACATATAGTTATCTTGAACGAGTTCTTGGAATAGCCAGATTCTATGGCTAATAGCTGATTTATCGGCCCTTGATTTTGCAAATATGTGTAATATTTTGCCTTTTGGACACTTTATCCTCTCCATTTTAGCTTTACTGGCAGAGCGACAGGTGAGCTTATGGGATGCTGGTTTGTCCGTCGTCCGTCCATCGTCCATCAATCAACTTTTTCTTGTGGGAACTCTCAAGTCTCACCATTTTTAATCCGATCTTAACCAAACTTACGCAGGAGTTATATCCATACGATATCGGAAGAGTTCTTGAAACTGCCATATTCAATCGATAATAGCTGAGTTATGACACTTGAATTATCAAAAATGGTATAGTTTGGCGATGTTACAACAACAGCGCTTTTGTTTATCCTTCTGATCAACCAAAGCCACACTTGGGGCAGGGTGGGGGCAAAGGTCATTTTGGTCAAAAGTGAGTCTCCGTCATAACTACCGAAAGGATTTTGATAAAATGAATTATAAGTATAAAATTCCAAAAGGCAATAACTCTAATTTGTATAAAAAATAGAGTTCTAGAGTTTTTCATTGCCTTCTACCATTTTATGACGTTCCATTACAGTCCCGTTAGTAGTGATCAAGTTATGCTCCCGAAAAGAACCCGGACGGAAGGACGGAGGACGGGCAGACAAAGCGGCGACTATATGCTCGCCAGATTTTTTTCTGGGAGCATGAGAATGATTGTTTAACCGTCCTTTAGGGGTTCTCTTCAAACATTTGTTTGTTTGTAAGGTGTTTTACGTTATTTTCAACACATGTAAGGTTATATATGACGGTCGATTTTTTTTTCATGGAAGCAGACCACCCACATTTCCTGGGTAGAACCAGTACTGTATACCTCCCGCCATCCTTAGGAATCGACACTTTCTCACGTACAAGTCGAGTTCCCAGTTGGATTCGAACCGCAGCGGTGAGAGGTGAAGGTTTACAACGCAACGTCGTTAACCATTCGGAAACGGAGACGCTCTTTACAGGTAATTTACAATAATAACAATCTGTTTTGATCCGTTTCACAACATGTTTTAATTCCGTACAAAATAACAAAGTATGAACTCCAATAAATAAAGGTAATGATATTTGAGTCAGTACATTTGAATTTAAGTATTCCATGGCACCGTAATCCCGGAATATAAAGCGCATACAAAGAATAAACTGACTCAATGAACCCCACCCACACACCAACTCCATCCCACAAACCCCATCCCTAAACCCACACACACACATACACACACGCAATTTAATATAAGTCTTGTTTCAATTTAAAGTAATGTTGAATTTTATATGATTGCAAATTTTCTGGTATATTACACACCTACGCTCCACGCCCTCCTGAACCATGCATATTAATCATCTCTCAGTGGGAGGAGTCATGCTCAATATTACACCCAATGGTTTGCTATATAGGGGTACAAAAGACACGTACGCTTGCAATCTTGCAATCGTCGATATCTGGTTTATTCACATACAATTCATCAAAAGATATCGTTTTGCTGGGAGTCGAATTTTGGATCCTAAAATCATTGGTTCTGAGCTAATAGGATCTCCAAACTTTGGGGAATTATTGTTTCTGTTTTATCAAAAACACATATAAGTATACACCACAAGAAATACTACATTGGTGTTACAGTATGACCGTAGGACTAAATTATAACATAGGGAACAGCCTGCTCTCTCTGAACTTGGAACCAATCAGATTGCAGACCGTAACATTTGTTATATACTAATTTAATACGAAAGTATGGTGCAGCTGACCAATGCGCCTTTTAGAGCGTCTACTATGTGTCTGCTGACCTGAAGATTCCGTGTTCTAGCTGCATAAATAACAACAAACAATATTATGTTAAAATATTTCAAAATGTTATACAAAGTTTCTTAGATCTTATTCGTTCCTACCATTCTATATTTGAATACTCTGTTTGCTGTTTACTAACGAATTTTGTTATTATGCCTTTTTGTTGAAAAAAAGCAACATGCTTTTTCAAATCAAGACCCTTTTAAAGTGGGGGCCATATATCAGAAAATCAATCAAAAAAATCTTTTTTTGTATCAACTACTGAATAACTCTTTGATAGAGTGCTAAACTGATAGTGTGATAGTCTTGATCATCATCGACGCTTGATTGTAAACGTCTTGACTGTTTGTGCAGAAACAAATTTGAAAAGTTTCCCCCTTGGTTTATCTTTGTTTATTAATTAATGTATTGTCGTTTTGACTTTCTGTATATCTTCGATAGCAGGTGTTCCTGAGCAGGTGTTCCTGTCTCAGCCAAATAGAAACGATACCAGTGTATCGGCAAAAATCAAAATTTGTTCAGGAGGACTGTTCTAGACGTTTGTCTTGAAAACAGACAAGCGTCGCAGATGATCTAGAGACACACGTTCTAGTATTGCAGGAAGCGTAGTTATTGTATTACAGTTAGATACATGCATAAAATGAACCAAAACTACATGTACAAATATAATCCAAAATGACCGATACCACGCCATGCTTAGCTCATTAACAGGTTATATAACAATAATAACCATTGAGTGTTTTGTATTCAGAACGTCATCGTGCGCGTATTATATATTATACAACGGTGGCTGCTGCTTACATAGTGTTATATCCCTTATTTGATTTTTTTTGGTAAAGGATGTACCCTAACAGCACAATCAGGCATAAGCCCAACCCAAGGGCGATTCCACCTCCAAAAGAAGCCCCACTAAATCCCGTTTTAGGTGCGGGTGTCACTGGTGGTTCCGGACTGGTCTTTAGGGTAGCCGGTGTTGACATCATCGTTGTCGGGCTGGTCTTTAAAGTAGCCGGTGTTGTCGTCATGGTTGTTACGCTGGTCTTTATGGTAGCCGGTGTGACTGTAGTGCTCATGTTAGAAGGGGTTGTTGATATGATTATGGGAATGAGTGTTGTAGAGGTAACCAAGGTAGCGGGCGTCACTGTTGATGTAGAGACTGAAGAAGATGAGGAAACCATGGTAGCGGGCGTCACTGTTGATGTAGACACTGAAGAAGATGTTACGGTATTTTATTAAACTATTTTGAAATTAAACTCTCATTTGCAATGTATACAGGATTAAATAGTTAATGACTATGTAATGTTGATGAGTATAATATAGTCCCTTTGTCATAGTACCAATTGACTAAAACTACCACTACCACTACCACCACCACTACCACCACCACCACCACAAATATCACTACTACTACTACTACTACTACTACTACTACTACTTCTTCTACTAATACCTCATTTGCATATTTATTTCACTAGTGTAATATGATAAATATACCCAAAGGAAAAATAAACGCATATTCAAAAAATTGCCTGTAGTACACTATTATATACACCTAATTCCACGTAATATTCCAGATATATCTCAACGTGTTTTGTACAAAAATGGGCTACAAATAATTACAGAAAGGGCACCTCTGTCGTGTAGTAGACCTTTTAATCAAAATATACTTTGTTACACGAAATTCATAAATGTTGAAGTTTCGCTTGAAAAAGTGAAGACATTTCAGTATTGTGTTCAATGTGAAGAGATTGCAAAGTTTAAAGCCTAAGTTTGCTCACCACCTTGAGCCAAATGCGCATTCTGTCGATAATGAAACTTTAAAGGGTTAACTAATGGTGTGTTCGGTGCTGTTTAAACCTTCTTTCCGAAAGGAATATTTAACATACAATATATAGCGGAAATACCCATTATGGTTTCTTTTTCCTTTCAGTATATATCATGGCTTTATTACACTCCAACACGCAAGTTATGTGATAAATGTAAATATTCTAAAACAATCTCATTAAAGTTCTCCGTCCATGTTTTGTTTCTTGAACATGTTTATGTTTATTTAAAACAAAATCAATACGCAACAATAGACATTTACAATTCACACATTGCAATATCTGTGAAAAGCAAGAATTAGATTTTATTCGATGACGTAAAAACTTGAACAGGTAAATTAATCTACAGGTAAATGTATTTATCAATT
The DNA here is from genome assembly GCA_037043455.1 of Cyrtodaria siliqua. NCBI lineage: Eukaryota > Metazoa > Mollusca > Bivalvia > Adapedonta > Hiatellidae > Cyrtodaria > Cyrtodaria siliqua. The sequence goes on from JAWPHD010004944.1 coordinate 28,838, forward strand.
ATCCGGCAATAGTTGTGCAACTATACAATTCTTTACCTCATTTCCCTGTGCAGTCATGCAGTGGTAAAAGTAGTATCTACGTCATGCAAATAATACTTATTTTTACATACAACTTAGTAGCGGCTTTAAATATATGTTTCTCTCCGGAAATGTTCAAGAAATGTTTAAGACATATGACGTTTAAGAGATAAATTTGTTAATTGATAATACTACAGAAAGTGTGGCCATTCATCTTTAAAATCAGACCCTTTATCGCGCTACGATATTCTACACTACTAAGGATCTGACAACACTGCATTGGATATCACGTCAGATTGACCTTACGATTAGCCAATCAGATTTCAGCCTACAGAATCGCTCGGTATAGACTGGTTCACTGCGCATGTCAAGTTTTAATCAAACGCTGCGGAGCAGTCTGCACTCGGTATTGAAAGAGACAATGTCCGTAATAAAAATGTACCCTCACTAACATTACACTTGCGAGTAATACTAATAGAACGTCGCAATAGTCGACTTCGCTATCAACTGAGCTAAGCGGACCAGACGTACTAAGACATACTATTTAGAAAATTAATGTCGTAATAATCTCGGTAGAATATATATTTTTTCAGATTACAGTTCCGAATGTTTTCAAAATACATGACCGAGCCCATGAGTTTCTTCGTATTCTTGATGTAAAACATGCCATTTAGTGCATTTCTTTGAATTTATCGTACAATCCACAGCAATAACACACAAAACCTTTATCTTTTTTTTTGATATATATCTGTGTTTTTTATGCGGATTTTTGTTTGTTCTGTTCACTCGAACATCATCTGAAGTGCATATGAAACGCGAGATGACATTGGTTGAATTTAGTTGATCTTCTCATGAATATTGATTAGATGAAAGGTCGATCTAACGTGACCTCCAAGGCAGTGTTGTCAGATCATATAACGGAGACTATCAAAGCATAATTAGGATATGATTTTAATGTGATTGATTCTAAAATGGTCTCATTTGGGATCCAACGGTTGCCTTTTTTGTGATAAATGTGCACTAAACCCCCTATTGTTAAACTATTGTATGTGCTTTCACCAGCTCCACTGAAATTTATTTCTGCTTAAAAACAATCAAAATCCAATCGATGACGCTGCCAAGTACTATTGAAACATTCCAATTATTAACCTTTCGAACAATTACTAACTTAGACTGGGTGAAATTCTTGTTAATTTGCTTCTTTATTACTTACTTGTGGTAGGTGGCGTTGTTACTGTTGTCGATGTTGCTGTGCTTTTACACGAACCTGTAAAATACACTCACCAACTTTTAAAATATACACAATTTGGGTAAACATTAACACATCACTGGTTACCGGCTCATTAACACATCACTGGTTACCGGCTCATTAACACATCACTGGTTACCGGCTCATTAACACATAACTGGCTACTTAGGGCCACCCAAGATATGGGAAAGGATTTGTAGAAATCCGCGAACCTGGCCTACTCTTACTTACGAATAGACTTCTATGGTTCTGAAAACACTACAATTAATTTCCCCATAGGATCCCATTGTATTGTTTTTGTTCGTGGCATAGAGATAAACACAATTTACAACACGTCTTTGCAAAAATCAGAACTTTTCAGTCTACCGTTGTTGTTTTTTTCAACAATGGCGGGTATTACATAAGGGGGAAACAACTTCATTTTACCTTTTTCATATTCCTCTTTAAGAATGAGTCACGTTTATATCATTTGGTGGATATAAAGATATAGGTAGAACCTCTTGTTTTTGTATTTGGAAGATACCATTTGTTTCGGAAGTATATTTGATATACCCATACATTTAAATTAAACAGTGAATACCGTGTCGCGCTTTGCGTTTATTTGTTAAACCCAGCAACTCGGTGTTGACATACTCAATAATGGAGAGTGACATGTGAACGTTTTTTTAAACTTAAAAAAAGCACGAAAATATACGTTATAGTCAGAATATGCTTCTTGTAACCTTAACGGAGAATATATAGACTTTGTGTCAAGTATTTGTGTGTAATATTACCGTAAAATTTAAAATAAATCACCCGATGCACCCAGCCGTTAATAGAAACAACTGACTAGAAATGTACGCTTCGTTAAATAGGCACGCTGACTTTTTAACTCTTGTGTTTACATAAACAATACCTGTGCTATAAATAAACCATTTGGATCTGCACACTTCCTGTGTTGTGCTTTGCGTCGGCGCAACGTGTAGGGGATACAGCGTAATTAGTACACAAATATGTATTCGGCATAGTGTGTATAGTTTAATTTTACTCAGTTTATTTGTTAGCGTAATTCTCTAAGTTGTAAGCTTCCGAGTGTTTCATCAACTGTTTCAGTTTATGAGTTAATAAGCATATTCTGCCTTTATTTACAAGATAATTGTTGGAACATGTTGTTCTATACCGATAATTGCTGATTACCTGTTAAAACAAGATAACAATATGTACAGTAACCCTAATCATCCGTGTTATCATAACCATGTCAATACGGGACGGGCTGTACACTAATACCAGACGGTCCATGGCCCGAAATTATCAGTATGATACATGTACTTGCAAACATCGTTTGACACTCCTATAAGTACATAAATAACTCATTAATTTTACAGTCGTCAAAAATATACGTTATTTATTATATTTTTTAAATTTAAAACTTCAAAAGTTTCTGGTAGATCTAGTCGTTTTTAGCTCTACTGTCCAACGGCCAGAAGAGCTTATGGGATGGTGTGTTGTCCGTCGTCCGTCGTCCGTCTGTCTGTCGTCTGTCTGTCGTCTGTCGTCCGTTAACTTTTCTTCAAACGACTTCTCCTCAGAAACCGCTTGGCTAATTTTGACCAAACTTCACATGGATGATCCTTAGATGAATGCTTTTTAGATTTGTTAAAATTAGGTCAGCGCTCCATCCAAGATGGCTGCCATTACCATATATGGTCGAAACCTTAAAAAATCTTCTTCTCCAGAACTGCTGGACACATTTCAACAGTTTTTCTTTTAAAATGATCGCCAACGCCTAGACTATCAAGTTTGTTCAAATAAAGTCCCCGGGGTCAAAAATGGCTGTGCCCCGGGGGTCCAAAGTTTGTATATTGAGGTTTTGCATGTTTTTCATATAGACATATAGGAAAAAACTTTAAAAAATCTTCTTCTCAGAAACCACAAGGCACAGAGCTCTCATGTATTACATGTAGCATCAGCTTTTGGTCCTCTACTAAGTTTGTTCAAATGGTGACCCTGGGGTCAAATTTGTCCCCGCCCCGGGGGTCACAGTTTTACATAGACTTATATAGGATTTTTTTTTAAAAAATCTTCTTCTCGGAAACTACAACAGCCAGAGGTTTGATAGTTTGCATTTACTATAAGCTTATGGTCCTTTACCAAGTTTGTTCAAATGGTGACCCTCGGGTCACATTTGGCCCCGCCCCAAGGGTCACATGTTTTACATAGACATGTATAGGGAAAAACTTAAAAAATCTTCTTCTCTGAAACTGCAAGAGCCAGAGGTTTAATATTTTTGCATTTGCTATAAGCTTGTGGTCCTCTACCAAGTTTGTTCAAATGGTGACCCAGGGGTCACATTTGGCCCCACCCCGGGGGTCACAGTTTTACATAGGCTTGTATAGGGAAAAACTGAAAAAATCTTCTTCTTTGGAACCACATGGCACAGAGCTCTCATGTATTACATGTAGCATCTGCTTATGGTCCTCTACTAAGTTTGTTCAAATGGTGACCCTGGGGTCAAATTTGTCCCCGCCCCGAGGGTCACAGTTTTACATAGACTTATGTAGGATTTTTTTTAAAAAAATCTTCTTCTCGGAAACTACAAGAGCCAGAGGTTTGATATTTTACATTTATTATAAGCTTATGGTCCTTTACCAACTTTGTTTAAATGGTGACCCTGGGGTTACATTTGGCCCCGCACCAAGGGTCACATGTTTTACATAGACATGTATAGGAAAAAAACAATTTTCTTCTCTGAAACTGCAAGAGCCAGAGGTTTAATATTTTGCTGTTGCTATAAGATTATGGTCCTTTACCAATTTTGTTCTTTTTTCTTACTTTTTTTTTTAATTTTTATTTTCTTTTTTCTTTCTTTTTTTTAATTTTTTTTTAATTTTTTTTTTTTTTTTTTAATTTTTTTTTTTTTTTTTTTAATTTTTTTTTTTATATTTATTTCATTTTTTGTTTCATTTTTATTAACTTGGTAAACTAGCCAGATCGGACCAGTAATGGCGGAGTTATTGCTATATTTTGCCTCTTTAAGACGATAGTCACTTGCTTCATTGATGTCATAAGAGCCATATTAGCCAGTAGAGCGTCCACAGGCCCTCTTGGGCCTCTTGTTGTATAAGCTTTACCCATTTTATAGACTAGCAAACCACTTAAAGGGACATACGGCAATCTTGAAGTTTGTATCAATCATTCAAATGACCACCTTGATTTATTAATCCAGTATCATTTTAAATTTAAACCTGCTTGCATATAATTAAGTAAAATTTTGAGTTTTCAATCTTCTTAATTTTTTTCTGCCATATGTTCAATTGGTTTATTGGTGCAAATTATTTTGCAATTAGTAATAGTTTAAAACAATTAGCTTTGAACTATTATAATAATTAATATTGATGATTGCAAATATGCAATAAATGTAGAAACAAGAGGCCCAAGAGGGCCTGTAGACGCTCTACTTGCTAAAACGGCTCTTATATCAAGGGTTGTCGTCATAAAATTTCCATCAGTACTTCTTTTAAAATACTGCGAAAAACACACAAAACAAAAACACAAACAACAAAAACTTATACGTTTTGACCGCCTGTAGATGAACCTCTTTATGCAGGCGGTCATAACCCATTTTATATAATTGTTGTGCCTCGAGTCCCTAAATAACCATACTAAATTAGAACTAGGGGTAGTTTTTAGTAAAAACAAATGTCTCCCCTACAGGGGAATGGGCTATAAATCCGCCAAAATCATTAAACTGGAAAACGGCGAAGACATGTGCAACTAGGCTTGGTAATGGTCATCCCTACTAAGTTTCATGGAAATCCAGGCAACGGAATAGGAAAAGTAGTCGGGAAAAAGCTTATGTATTAAAACCTTTAAAGGATTTTAAAGAGCCACAACTCCACCAAATATCATTCAACCGGAACACGACAACGATATGCGCAACTAGGCTTGGTACTGATCATTCCTGCCATGCTTCATTGAAATCCAACCATAGGTTCGGGAAAACTAGTCTGGATAAAGTTTGTGTATAAGGGGCCATAACTCTGCCAAAAATCATTAAACCGGAACATGGCAATGATTTATACAACTAGGCTTGGTACTGATCATTGCTGCCAAGTTTCACTGAAATCCAGTCAGGCGTTCAGGAAAACTAGTCAGTACAAAGTTAGTGTATTAAAACTTTTAAAGGGCCATAACTTCACCAAAAATCATTCAAACGGAAGACAGCGATGATATGCACAACTAGGCTTGATACTAATCATCCTTGTCAAGTTTCGTTAAAATTTGGCCTGGGGTTCAGCAGCACTAGTCCGGACAAAGTTTGTCTATTAAAACCTGTAAAGGGCATAACTCCGCCAAACACATTTCAACCGGAACACGGTGACGATATGCACAACTAGGCTTGGTACTGATCAACCCTGCAACGTTTTCCTACAATCAGGCTTGGGGTTCAGGAGAAGTAGTCCGGACAATGTTTGTGCAGTAAAACCTTTAAAGGGCCATAATTCCGCCAAAAATCTTTCATTGACAGATGATATGCACAACTAGTCTTGATACTGATCATCCTTGCAAAGATTCGTTGAAATCCAGTCAGTGGTTCAGCAGGACTAGTCCATACAAATTATGTGTATTAAAACCTTTAAAGGGCCATAACTCCACCGACAATCATTCAACCGGAACAAGACTTGGTAGTGATCATCTCTGCAATGTTTTAGTGAAATACGACAAAATGAAGGCCTTATCATAACAATCTGGTAAAGTTTGGTAAAGTGAAGGCGCTAGAGTGTTGACATCAACAGTTAACAGACGACGGACGGACTACGGACTAAAGACCATGACATAAGCCCTATTGGCCTTTGGTTACAGAAACTCATACTTAGACCATTATATTTTGTAATAATCGATATATTTTTATATATTTCTTATTGATTTCCATTATGATTTTCTTTCTGTTTATTCCGTTTTCACTTAAATTCTTTCTGACAGTACAAAATGTTAATACTAAACAAAATTGGTACAGGTGTTTCAAAGATTCTAAATTAATTGTCACACACATATATGAAAACTGTACTACAATTCCACATTTTATGTTATGTTTGATATCAATGAATTGTTGATATGTACATTGGTACGGGAGAGGTCTTACAAAGGCATTGCCTGTTGTCCAATCCCATTCATTACTTGAATAAAATATTGTTTTAATTAAATGACTGGCCTTTGGCCAGTTGGCCAGTAGAGCTAAAAAATAACGGGACGTCGTGAGTTTTAAACTCATCAAGATTACCGTGTGTTCCTTTAAGTATTAAGTATTAAGTATAAAATTATATTGGAACGTGTTGGTAACTCACCACTGCATTGCTCTAAATGGAGTGGAACAATTCCCAATCACATTTTTTGTATATTTAAAAACGGGTAATGAAATACTACAAGAGAATTCATACATGATACTGTGTTTGCAAAGTATTTAAGCAAACAATATCGCTTTTGTGTCAAAGTGAAAAATTCCCAAAGTAAGGTAAAACAACGTGAATTTTCCCAATTGAATGGCTACCGATACCATTCCAAAAAGGATGAGAAAATTGCTGTAAATTAATCGAAACGATAGCTCGTTTTTAATCAGTTTACTGAGGAAAGAAAATGACTTTATTGTGTACAACTTGACAACTGTCCTTTCAACGAAACATAAACAAGTTAAACTCGACAAGTGCCCTTTTAAAGAAACATAAACAAGTTAAACTTGACAGCTGTCCTTTTAACGAAACATTAAGAAGTTAAAATTGACAACTGTCCTTTTTACTAAACATAGACAATTTAAACTCGACAACTGTCCTTTTAACGAAACATAAATAATTTAAACTCGACAAAGTCCTTTTTACGAAACATTAACAAGTTAAACTCGACAGGTGTCCTTTTAACGAAACATAAACAAGTTAAACTTGACAGCTCTCCTTTTAACAAAACATAAACAATTTAAACTTGACATCTGTCATTTTAACGCAACATAAACAAGTCAAACTTGACAGCTGTCCTTTCAACGAAACATAAACAAGTTAAACTCGACAAGTGCCCTTTTAAAGAAACATAAACAAGTTAAACTTGACAGCTGTCCTTTTAACGAAACATTAAGAAGTTAAAATTGACAACTGTCCTTTTTACTAAACATAGACAATTTAAACTCGACAACTGTCCTTTTAACGAAACATAAAATAATTTAAACTCGACAAAGTCCTTTTTACGAAACATTGAAAAGTTAAACTGGACAACTATCCTTTTCACGGAACATAAACAATTTAAACTCGAGTGTTCTTTTAATGAAACATAAACAATTTAAACTCGACAAATTTTTTTTTAACGAAACATAAATAATTTAAACTCGACAAGTGTACTTTTAACGAAACATAAATAATTTAAACTCGACAAGTGTCCTTTTAACTAAATATAAACAATTTAATCTCGACAACTGTCCTTTAACGAAACATAATCAAACTTGTACGCAAAGTTATTCCCCTTGTTTTGGTTTAAACAGCATATTTCCGGGTCTTGTGGTTTAAACTTTGATTAACACAGTTTCGTTCTATTGAAATAAACAGAAAATAACCCAGCACCAAGAAGACGGAGAAAGTAAGCTGACCTGTTCACTCACTTTTGCGCCATACAGCTTTCAAGAATGAATATTTTCAGATTACCTCCCTTTATAATACAAATATACTGATTTCGCAGTTTGAATAAAACATGTTTTAGCAGCAACACACTAACTCTGGTTTTTGATGATTATTAATAGTGATCAGAATGATTGAGTGATAAGCATGATAAGTATATAATGATGAAATTGTAACTAAGTCTAACAAAGTCTAACAAAGTCAACCCTATGCAAATGCGGAAGTTTCTTTTTTTGTTCAGTATATATATATACAGAGTTTGGGACATTTTCATTTATAATACATTTTAAGACGTAAATACACTTCCGATAAATACGATAACAAAATAGAATATCGTGATGGTTAAATAATGTTTCACGCCATTTCCGGCACATTTTAGGCTATATATGACAGTCGCTTTTTAGTGGTGGAGGCAGACCACCCACATTCCTGGGTAGAACCGGTACTGTACACCTCCCGCCATCCGTAAGAATCGACACTTTCTCACTTACAAGTCAAGCTCCCAGTGGGATTCCATCTCGCAGCGGTGAGAGGCGAGATGTGCCAAAAGGTTTCACATGCAATGCCCTTTTTCAACAGAGTACGGTCTACATTCAACACTACGGACTGATACATACTAATTAGTGGTTTTACCCCTTCAAAGCATTTAGGGAAAACTATTAAGGATCCATTAAATGCCATAACTATACTTCATAGACTACTGAAATAGACCACTTCGTTTCACATATTTCGCACTTAACATTCAATTTGTGCAGTTGTTCTGAAATAATTGAATTGGGGTTTTAAGGCGCACCAACACATGAAAGGTTATAAAGCGCCTAAAAGGAATGAACATGCCAGGCTCATCCTCCATGTACATCGAGATAAAATATGGAGAACGAGAACCTTCTCACCCTGAACTGCAGAGTTGCTGCAAATTATATTGTAGACACTCCATTTACGCTGGGGCCACGTTATTGTTTTCTGCCACTGCTCTAGTGATATGAGCGAGATGGCACCTGAAACAATGCAGGGGTCATGATGAAGACCTTTAATGAGCATGAACTAAAAATGATAAAATGAACATGAATTTGGGGGGGTTCTAAACCTCTGCCTTTCCCTCCAATGGGATCTGCAGTGGCCCTATTATTTTCCCCGTAACCAAACGGGGCCTGCGGAACCACACGGGTCTGTTTTGAAATAATGTATGTTTTGAAATAATGTATGGCATGGAGCCAAGTTGTGTTAAAATATATTTGCTTGGTGTTTAATGTCATTTTTCACCACATCTAGGCTATGTATGACGGTAGATTTTTTGTGCAGGTGGCAGGCCACGCACTTATTCCTGAGTAGAAGCAGTACTGTATACCTCCAGCCATTCACTAGAATCTACACTTTCTCACTTACAAGTCGATCTCCCAGTGGGATTGAACACGAAGCGGTGATGTGTTAGAAAATAAAAAATGATAGAAGTGAGATTTTAAATGCGTTTACATATTATCAACAGCAACAATAAGTAAAATACTTACCCAAAGTGACGTAAGCACACACAACCACGGACAGTAATACCAACTTCATGTTTATCTCTTCTTTGTCTATGTATAATTAAGAAGATACTTTTTCAAGTAAATCAGTTCCGTTTGTGGGTTACTTCTGTATAGCTTATATCCACGACACGTATGTGATAAAAACTTATAACTGTAATATTTCACAATCTTTAAACCTTTATCTTAATAAGCGTATCATCATCACGAGGACGAGGGTTGTATGGGCAAAGTTCGTCCGAGTGTCTGTGTATATCTGCGCCCGAGCGGATAAGCTATGTTCAAGTATATGACTGATTGTCCGTTCTGTGACATGAGGCTGATAAATACCGATGTATGTGCAATGCTAAGGCGTATAGTCCTGCAATCATGTACCTATATATGTAACGAATTAGATATCTAATTGGATAGGCTAAAAGGACTAGTTTCCTAAATTGCTGCTTCTTCTTCTTAACGTAGCTAGACCTTTTTTGATGTGCAGGCTTAACTATTTCTAGTGGGTCCGGGTATACTTCCCCGGAAAAGTTTGAAAACGTAGGACGTCTCTGGTGCGTTTTGGCGTATATTTAGATATAAATTTAAGCAAAATCACACTTCAAAATTCAACAGATTCATACACTATTATTTCATTGTTATATTTTTCAACCATGCATGTCAAATTTATGTGCAGGTCCGGGCCTTTTGGCCTAATAGGTAGTTACGACGCTTCTTCATCTTCATCTTCTTCTTCATCATCTTCATCTTCTTCTTCTTCATCATCTTCATCTTCTTCATCTTCTTCATCTTCTTCTTCATCTCTTCTTCATCATCTTCATCTTCTTTTTCTTCATCATCTTCATCTTCTTCTTCATCATCTTCATCTTCTACTTCAACATCTTCATCTTCTTTTCAACATCTTCATCTTCTTCTTCATCATCTTCCTCTTCTTCATCTTCTTCATCTTCTTCTTCAGCTATTCTTCATCTTCTTCATCTTCATCCTCTTTATCTGCTTCTTCATCATCTTCATTTTCTTCTTCATCATCTTCATTTTCTTCTTCATTATCTTCATCTTCTTCTTCATCATCTTCATCTTCATCCTCTTCATCTTCTTCTTCAACATCTTCATCTTCTTCTTCAACATCTTCTTCAACATCTTCATCTTCTTCTTCATCATATTCATCTTCTTCTTCAACATCTTCATCTTCTTCTTCATCAACTTCATCTTCTTCTTCATCTTCTTCTTCAACATCTTCATCTTCTTCTTCATCATCTTCATCTTCTTTTTCAACATCTTCATCTTTTTCTTCATCTTTAACATCTTCATCTTCTTCTTCATCATCTTCATCTTCTTCTTCATCATCTTTATCTTCTTCTTCATCATCTTCATCTTCATCCGCTTCATCCTCTTCATCTTCTTCTTCATCATCTTCATCTTCTTCTTCATCATCTTCATCTTCATGCTCCTCATCTTCTTCTTCAACATCTTCATCTTCTTCTTCATCAGCTTCATCTTCTTTTTCATCTTCTTCTTCAACATCTTCATCTTCTTCTTCATCATCTTCATCTTCTTTTTCAACATCTTCATCTTTTTCTTCATCTTTAACATATTCATCTTCTTCTTCATCATCTTCATCTTCTTCGTCAACATCTTCATCTTCTTCTTCAACATCTTCTTCTTCTTCTTCATCAGCTTCATCTTCTTCTTCATCTTCTTCTTCAACATCTTCATCTTCTTCTTCATCATCTTCATCTTCTTTTTCAACATCTTCATCTTTTTCTTCATCTTTAACATATTCATCTTCTTCTTCATCATCTTCATCTTCTTCGTCAACATCTTCATCTTCTTCTTCATCATTTTCATCTTCTTCATCTTCTTCTTCACTATCTTCATCTTCTTCTTCATCATCTTCATCTTCTTCATCTTCTTCATCTTCTTCTTCATCTCTTCTTCATCATCTTCATTTTCTTCTTCATCATCTTTATCTTCTTCTTCATCTTCTTCATCATCATCATCTTCTTCTCTTCTTCATCATCTTCATCTTCTTCTTCAACATCTTCAACTTCTTCATCTTATTCATCTTATTCATCTTCTTCTTCATCTCTTCTTCATCATCTTCATCTTCTTCTTCATCATCTTTATCTTCTTCTTCATCTTCTTCATCATCATCATCTTCTTCTCTTCTTCATCATCTTCATCTTCTTCTTCAACATCTTCAACTTCTTCATCTTATTCATCTTATTCATCTTCTTCTTCATCTCTTCTTCATCATCTTCATCTTCTTCTTCATCATCTTTATCTTCTTCTTCATCTTCTTCATCATCATCTTCTTCTCTTCTTCATCATCTTCATCTTCTTCTTCAACATCTTCAACTTCTTCATCTTATTCATCATCTTCATCTTCTTCATCTTCTTCATCTTCTTCTTCATCTCTTCTTCATCATCTTCATCTCTTCTTGATCGTCTTCATCTTCTTCTTCATCATCTTCTTCTTCTTCATCGTCCTCATCTGCATCTTCATCATCTCCTCCTCCTTCTCCCCTTCCCCTCCCCCTCCTCCCTACTCCTCCTCATCCTCAAAATTATAACAAATCTACGCATGTTTGTTAGGTATTGGTTCATCACTACAAACTCACAAATGTTGTAGTCAAAGGACTATAGAACTATCTCGTATCGACGTTTACAAGTCCATTCACGATGGTACGATCGCGATGGCACTATGGCGAAGGTACAATGGCACTATGATACGATGGCTATGGTACGATTTCGATTGTACGATGGGCCATCGAAATATCGTCATCATACCATTGTACCATTGCTATCGTATCATCGTACGGCGACTTGCAAACTCGATGGGACGATGGAATACAACGGTAACTTCCAAGTTCGATATCAGCTGTCAGGCGTTGATGTCTGGGAATACAACGGTAGCACCCATTTCAACTGGCAGACGTAGATCTCTGGGATAACAACGGTAAGGCCCAAGCTCGATTTCAGTTGGCAGACGTTGATCTCTAAGAATACAATGGTAACGAACAAGCTCGATTTCAGTTGGCAGAAGTTGATCTCTGGTAACGTCCAAGCTCAATTTCAATTGGCAGACGTTGATCTCTGGGAATACAATGATAACGTCTAATCTCAATTTCAATTGGCAGACGTTGATCTCTGAGAATACAACGATAACGCCTAATCTCGATTATGAATAGCAGACGTTGATCTCTGGGAATGCAATGGTAACACCCAAGCTCGATTTCAAGTAGCAGACGTTGATCTCAGGGAATACATTTCAAGTAGCAGACGTTGATCTCAGGGAATCCAATGGTAACGCCCAAGCTCGATTTTGCAGACGTTGTTCTCTGGGAATACAACGATAACGTCTAATCTCGATTTCAATTGGCAGACGTTGATCTCTGGTAATACGTTGGTAACGCCCAAGCTCGATTTCAAGTAGCAGACGATACATTGGTAACGCCCAAGCTCGATTTCAATTGGCAGACGTTGATCTCTGGGAATACAACGATAACGTTCAAGCTCGATTTCAAGTGGCAGCCATCTATGACGTATCAACATGTAGCATACAGAGGGCATTTTCAGAGGGTTGGTTTAGAAACAATACTTCGATTATATGTAAGGTCATTTATCCGGTGAAAATCATAACTTCTTCGCTTCGTTCTTATCTTAATGTACTATCAACACATTTTTCTTAGGAAACACTTTAAAAAGTGATGGGCGTTTCTATCTTGAAATATACCATTCGGTAAACATGACAGTCTTATTTACTTACATTAAACGTTACATATAGAAACTCACGTAGTCATTTGCATTTTATCTTATTAATTCTTCTCACAACACTGATAACAGCTCCCTTGACCTAAGTGACAAGTATGCTTAATGGACAGATTGTCGTGTCATAAACAGTCGATGTTATTCAATAGAAATCGCAAAGTTTATTTTTAATATCACTGATTGTAAAACAACACAAAATAAATTAAACTGAATAGTTTAACCAACACATTATTTCGGTTAACCGCCAGAGAGAGAGAGAGAAAGAGAGAGAGAGAGAGAGAGAGAGAGAGAGAGGGGGGAGAGAGAGAGGGAGAGAGAGAGAGAGAGAGAGAGAGAGAGAGAGAGACAGACAGACAGACAGACAGACAGACGGTAGGCAGGCAGAAAAAGTATCCCTCCATCCTCGTGTATTGTCGAATAGGTTCCTCTTGTTGTATGCGGTACATGTGGTTCAAGAAGTAAAAACATGTCCACTGATTATCCAGGCAGAGGGATAAATCTTTCGGAATTCATGCTAATTTTGTCATTTTATCAGTTCTTCATCGCGATCCCTGTATTTCAGGTGCTGCTTCAGTGGTGGTAGAAAACAATCGTGAATCCAACGAAAAATGGAGTGTTTACAAGAGAATTTGAATATTTTATCTAGATGTAAATGGGGAGTTGCCTGGAATGTTCATTCCTGTGGGGAGGCGCCCCCGTGGCCGAGTGGTTAACGACGTTGCGTTGTAAACCTTCTCGACTCTCACCGCTGCGGGTTCGAATCCCACTGGGAGCGCGACTTGTAAGTCAGGAAGTGTCGATTCTTACGGATGGCGGGAGATGTACAGTACTGGTTCTACCCCAATCAGGAAAAGTGGGTGGACTGCCTCCACCACAAAAAAAAATCGACCGTCATATATATTTATTCAAATACAAAAGACCTTTAGGTCCATGAGTTACAACACAATACATAAATATATACATGGCAATACATGGCAACATATAAAGTCTATTTTGTCACATTCCATTTCTTTTTATCATACGTTTTCTCCATTTCTCACTTACTAAGAAGTGTTTCAGTTCAAGATTCGTTCTCTTGGGAGAGTAAAAGAGTGTATATTTATATATACTTCAACATGTAATGCATGATTTTATTATTTATATATATATATATATATATATATATTATATATATATATATATATATGGAGAAATATTTGTGAACTACCAAGGACAGACAACCTTCGGGCGAACTACGGCAGGGCGCCTAGCTATGACGATATACACAGAAATCAAGCGTATGCATTCACTTCCTAAATTGAATTGAATGTTGTTTAAAGGCTCATCAACACAGTATAGGTTATTTAGAGCTGCCCCAGAGAGAGGGGAAGACATAGGAATCCGGGACTCTTATTATCGAAGTTCTTTAACGTGCTCGGAGGATAGACCGATACACGGGACGCCGGGTTTACGTCCCCATCCGACGGACGAGGCTAAGGGAAAGTGTCTTGCCCAAGAAGACACCGACGGAACTCAGTGGTACCACGGAGGATTGAACCCAGGGCCTCCGGTTACAAATCCGCCGCGCCACCGACTGCGCCATGCCAGTCTTCACTTCCTAAAAAGGACAGCTGCAACACATGCTGATGAACTGTATCTCTACATCATAACCCACTCGTCTGGAGGCACAATTAACATATAGACGCACACATACATACAATTATAGCTCATATGAGTGGGCCCGATTAAACATTCAACCACACACATCTATATTGAGACAGTGACAATGAAAGGTGCCGGATCTTTGGGATACTGTGAATTCAGTAAAAATATTAAAGGGAGATAATTTTAACTCACTACGGCAACTTTCGAAATTTGAGATCTCGTAAGAGATTCACGTTCACAGGGAGAAGTATTTGTGAACCACCAAGGACAGACAGCCTTCGGACGAACTACGGCAGGGCGCCTAGCTACATGACGAGATACATAGAAATCATGTGTATGCATTCACTTCCTAAAAAGGATAGCTGCAACACACGCTGATGAACTGTATCTCTACATCATAACCCACTCTTCTGGAGGCACAATTAACATATAGACGCATACATACATACACTTATAGCTCATATGAATGGGCCACATTTACATATGTATATTATGTGACTTAAAAGCTGTTCGCCCCCTGATCATTTCCCTGCATAATGAGCTCCACCCCGCCGCCCCCCCCCCCCCCCCACCACCCACCCACACACACACACACCCACGTCGACGTCAGACGTCAGAGTGCACATGTACCGTCGACCTCCAACGACAACAACCCAAGCATTTAGGCGTGATACACACAGGCAAGAGCCGTTGTTGATGTTATACCACACTGCACACTATTAGCGATTGATCGAAGTTATATTTCCTTAAATCCGTTTGTTAATTTTCAATTTAAATCCAACTCTTTCCACTGAACAGATACAACGTGACGTTTCAGGTGCCCGGACTCGATAGATTGTTAACTGTTGGACCGGGTACCATCCCAAGGGAGATAAAAATACCCAGTGGAGCGCCTCCGAAGTCCAAAGTATAGACGACCACGTGCTTTTGTTTGCCGAGAACATAGCCATTGACTAATTTATGTCCCGCGGTTTTGATCACATGATCAGATGTTACCAATGGTTCTCAAGTTACTATTGCTTACTGTCGTATACTACAGACCTATAACAAATGTATTGGACACTACGAAAATTATCTTAATTTCACGTGGCACAGCGTGAAAATTTCACAAAATATTTCCCAACTTTAAACACGCGTATCATGAAGAGTTTTATAGATGTAAGTTTCATTCATGCCAAATCCCACCACAAATTTAATTTCCTTTCCAATGATAGTATTTTGCTTTCTCTTACATTTAGAGCAAAAAAGGAGTTTGACGGAAACTTTGGCTATTTATAATATCAAAACCTTGATTTTTAAGAGAAAAGCATAAACGTATGACATTTTTAACTTTAAACATCTTTTTATACAATTTCTTATTTTGAAAATAAACATAAATTATTATAATCCCAGTTTAGCTATTCACTATGTCATTAAATATTTATATTAAATATATTCTGGGATGAATTATAGAAATTTCCCAGTTTGAGAAAATCTATAACACATCCCTTCCTCTACTGTGCTATCTCGCCTAGGGGTCCTATTGTGCCCATCGCGTCAGGTATACCCTGACGTGTTCGTTGGCGGACGGACTATAAACCTTAGAATTACACACACACACACACATCTCGCCTAGGGTGCAAGATAGCACAGTAGCCAAATGTTATGAACTAAACGATAGACGTCACGACATTACGTCACGAATTGACGTCATGATATTACTCCGCGCTGTCGCCAAAGGAGTGACAGAAAAAGGAATACTTGTGTCAAAAGACGATTGGAAAAAAATTCATCACAGAATATATATTATATAGTTTAATTAACATTTTTTATCGTGATACGGAAAATAATTCACTCGTGAGAAATATTCTTGCGATATAAAAACTCGTGCGAAAACGCACTCGTTTCTATATCGCAAGAATCTTTCTCACTCGGGAATTATTTCCCGTATCACTTCAACAATGTTAATTAAACTCTATTGAATGTTACTATTCTCATCAAAATCAGTAAATAATTGAGAGAGAGGATAGAAGGAAAAGTTAAGGTGCCACGTGATATTTTGGTTAATTCATTGGTTAAGATAGTGTTTGTTATTGGGTAAATTCGCCTAAGTGGGCCATTCTGGTAAGTGGGCCACTTACCGCATATCGTAAAAATAAAACCGATAAAAGTTGTTTCCCTTATATCAACTATCGCCATTTGCAATATAAACTTCCGTGACCTTTGCAGGCGGCAAATATTTTAAATTTGATATGAAAGTACAGAACAAAAGATAGAAGAAGACGAATACAGAGGTATGTTATAAAAAAAAATGTACAGCTTAGACGTTTCGAAATTGGCATAACAATTTTAATTCAGAGGAATATTTCTAAGAAAACATACGAAACAGAAAGAAAACAAACCAGTTTAAAATAAAGTGTGGTATTTTGTAAATATAACACATGAAGTTAATGCAATTTTGTAAACTAAATCACCTTGATGATGAAGCTATACCTTATTTTACGTAAGAAATTGTCCAAATTGAAATTGTACAATGCTTTCTAAAACACAGAATGTTATCGAATTTTATATTTGTTTTGATTTATGTTTGTTTAGTCTAAATGTGATATGTGTACTACATTACATTTTGTGATAGTCAAGTTGAAATAACAATTATGGATATTCATATTACAAAGTTTTATTTGAACATACAATTTTACTTTCGCAATCATGACGTTTTCAATGACGTCACCTGCAAAAAAGTAAATAATTCAAATTTAATTTATGACTGTATAAATATTACCTATATTAATAATGGTACACATCCGTTTACTTAAAGGGTAAATGTTACTGATTTAATATAATAAAATTGATCTACACATTTTTTAAAGATACGCTTTACAGAACGGTTACTATTCAAGTGGCCCAGTTACCCGAATGCATTTGGGTAACTGGGCCACTGACGTTATTGACAGTAACGTCAGTGGCCCAGTTACCAAAATGTATTCGGGTAATTTGATTGAATTGTTAAGGTAATTTTAGAACGTCTAGTTCATTATTAGTTTGAAATAGAACTACGGCAAATAATTTATTAAAATTAAGTATCTTATTCAACATTATTATGTAACAAAATTTTAATATATTTAAAATTACTTGCATTTTTTAAGAACGATAAAAGCCTACGAGTATGAAGAATAATTTTTCTTTATGTTTTAGAAATCTGAATGGCTAGTCAAAAGAACAACAAACAAGGGAAATGGAGCCAGGAATCCATGAAAGAAGCCATCTTATTTGCTAGAAATGGGTCTGGAAGCGTTAGAAAGGCGGCGAGAAAATTTGGGGTACCCCGTTCAACGCTTGAAAGGAGAATCAGTGAATAAGAGAATGTGTGCTAGGAATCGAAGACATTCCCTGCCGATATATTATATCCACCTTAGAACACGACATCCCAGACCATATCAGGATCCGATTTGCAATCAATTGTAACTAGAAGAACGGTATTGAAACAAAGGTTGAAGGAACGCGTTTGGACCTAAACAAATCTTTAAAAACAAAAAGATCTTAAAAAAATCAAAAAATCTGATTCTTTGTTTTTGTCTAGACTTGTACACAAATATCAAAACATATCAAATAATTGCAAAACTGTACACCAAAATTCCTACCCATGTAAGAGACTGTAGTAGACATGTACAACAGCAGAGCACAACATCAGAGCATATAAATAAATGAAAAACTGTACACCAGAAACAATCCTACCCCATGTAAGAGACCATAGTGAAAAACAATTCGACGCCGTGTAAGAGACCATAGTCAAAAACAAGCATACACCATGTAAGAGACTAGTGTCAAAAGCAATCATACCCCATGTAAGAGACCACTATGGGGTAGGCATTTTGGGGAGGATTGTTTTTGGTGTACGGTTTTTATTTTTTTTTAAATATGTTTTGATGTTTGTATACATGTCTATTCTATACAGAAATATAATATAACAAAATATGATTTGTTTTTCTTTTTTTATTGTCTTTTTTATGTTTATTTCCTTCAACCTGTCCATTGAAAATAACAATTTCTTCCAGTCATATTGTTGTGGTGGATGAGTGGTTAGCATACTTGGTCATACTTGCCTCTCGTCCCAGACGTCACAGGTTCGATTTCCTCTGGTAAGCCTACTATGAAAGTATGCCATCCTCAGAAGGAGGTTTGTGTAAAGTCATAGGTCCGTGTGCAAGGAGAGCTATACACGTGGTAATCGGTTATTCGTCAACAGAATTGCACATAATAAATGAAATTGCGTGTAGATGGTGGCAAAATATAAGAAACATATCCATCTAATCTATTTTATAACTCTAACACCATAGCATGTGTTTTTTTCATTATCGACGTGTGCTTCAACTAAACGATTACAATACAAAACTTCCTCCCCTTAATCTGTTATAAATGGCGTTTTCACAATAAAATCGCAGTATATACGCGTTGCGTCCCTTTTGTTGTGAAACGCCATTTAGGGGCATAATTGACAGCTGAAGCTTCGTCGGGGCATTATTGACAGGAGGGGCTTCAACAACAGCGAATGATTTGAACCCCTCTCGAATTAAAGGTAAAAATTACAATTACAAAATTGAAAGTTTTAAGAACTGTGCATTACTGGTCTGCTGCTGACGGTACCCCTTCTATTGATGTTGTAATTGATGATAATGATGATGATGGTGGTGGTAATGCTGCTGCTTTGTTTTTTCTCATGGTGGTGGTGGTGATGATGATGATGATGATGATGGTAATGATGTTGTTGTTGTTGGTGGTGATTATGGTGGTGGTAATGATGTTTTTGATGATGGTGGTGGTAATTATGTTGTTGTTGTTGGTGATGATGGTGATGATGGTGGTGGTAATGATGTTGCTGTTGGTGATGATGAAGATGGTGGTGGTAATGATGTTGTTTTTGATGATGATGATGATGGTGGTGGTAATGATGTTGTTTTTGATGATGGTGGTGGTGTTGTGGTGGTAATTATGTTGTTGTTGGTGATAGTGATGATGATGGTGGTGGTAATGATGTTGTTTGTGATGATGGTGGTGGTGGTAATGATGTCGTTGGTGATGATGATGATGATGATAATGATGATGTAAATGCTGCTGCTGCTGCTGATGAGGATGGTGGTGGTGGTGATTATGATGTTGTTGGTGATGCTGATGATAATGATATACATTTTAACCAGGTCTTTTTCTCCCTGTCAGTAGTAACACAGATCTGAATATTGATTGTTTTATTTTTATATTTGCAGGGACCGTCCGGGAAAATCAGCCAGCGTCAAGGAGCCCAGTATTTACAGCAGACGAGGAGAACGACTTGGTTGGATATATTTTAGAAATGGCGAACTGTGGATTTGGACTTAGTATTAAGAACATATGTGAAATTGTATTTGAAATGTCAGTTAAGTTAAACAAAATTAATAGTTTTATCAAGGTTAAGAGAGAAGCCGGTTATCAGTGGTACTCAGGCTTTATGTGCAGACATCCCCAGCTTTCACTGAGAAAGCCTGAGGGATTGTCCTCGGTTAGGGCAAACATGCTAAATAAGAATGTTGTGTCTGCATATTTTAGGATGCTTGCTGACGAGCTACAGTTACTAGATATAGTCGATCAGCCTACTGTAATTTACAATGTAGATGAAACCGGCATCTGTACCGTTCATCAGCCGGGAAAGATTGTAGGATTAAAGGGTAAGAAGTCAATCCACAGTAAAATCAGCGCTGATCGCGGGGAAAACGTAACGGTAGTAGTTTGTGTTAGTGCTTCTGGGCATTATATCCCACCCATGGTCATCTTT
The DNA here is from genome assembly GCA_037043455.1 of Cyrtodaria siliqua. Classification (NCBI taxonomy): domain Eukaryota; kingdom Metazoa; phylum Mollusca; class Bivalvia; order Adapedonta; family Hiatellidae; genus Cyrtodaria; species Cyrtodaria siliqua. Next base: position 49,457 of record JAWPHD010004944.1, read on the forward strand.
AAAGGTCAGCGCCTCAATCAGGGCTTAGTATCCAATGCTCCGCCTGGTACACTCTTTGCTACAAGCAAATCATCATTCATTGATCGAGAGTTGTTTGGCAACTGGTTCAATCACTTCATAAAGCACCTACCTACAGCAAGGCCTGTTATGCTAATTCTAGACGGGCATGCTTCCCATATCGGCTTAGAAACCCTTCTCCTGGCAAAGGATAATGGTATAACCATAATGTGTTTGCCTCCACATACCACTAGCGAGCTTCAGCCTTTAGACAAATGTTTTTTCAAGCCATTGTAAACGGAATACAGTAAAGTATGTGTCCGTTTTTTGAAAGAGAACCCAGGGCGTGTTGTAACACGATATGACTTTTGTAATCTATTCAAGTTGGCCTATCTGAAGGTATGTACAATATCCACAGCTATGAGTGCCTTTAAGGCGACAGGAATATGCCCGCTGAACCCCAATATTATTGCAGAGGATGTATTTTTTCCCTCAACTACTATGCAAATAAGAAACCCTCAACCGCAAATCATAGATGGGGGTGAAGAGGTAGCTATACCATCAACTAGTGGAATGCAGCCACATCTAGAGGACTCACACCATGTAACAGAAGTTGGTGATGCACCGCTGTCATGTTCCAACTCTGATGTCACTATCACCACGCTATTTCAAGTACCCAGAGCTTACAAGGACCAGGGCGTACAGAGAAAGAGTCAGAAGGTCCTGACCGCCAAATGCTTAACAGAGTCAGAGTTTATTCGACAGCTTGAGGAGAAAGAGAAAGAAAATCAAGCCAAATTGCTGGAGAAAGAAAATAGACAGAAACAAAGAGAACAACGTAAAATGGAGGAAATTGAGATGCAACAACAAAAGAAAGGCAAACTTGTTAAAAAGAGTGCAGTTGCCAATAGTAAACCAAATAAAAAGATTGAACCAGTAAATAATGAAGAAAACTACTGCGACTATTGCAAGTGTTACTATTATGATGATGACTCAGACGGCGAGAATTGGGTAAAGTGCACCGCGAATTCATGCAATTCTTGGTACCATGAATCCTGCACAGGGGCACTCGGTAGATTGCATGCATTCAGGTGTACTAAGCATGATTAGATTAAACTGTTAAGTCAGGCTATGCAATGGTCAAGTAAAAATAATTAACCCATTGACTTAATCAAAACAAGAGAAAATGAAATTCAAAAGATTAAGTGTGAGTTAATGAAATGTTCATAAATGTTACATGTTTATTGAATTACTTTAAAGTGCTAACATGTAAAGAAATTTAACTACATTAAACAATTTATCATTAACTAGGGTATGTTATATATCATATTGAAGGTAGAAATAAAGTTTAGTTCAAAGTTTACATTTGATTTGTTATGTTCTTTTTCAGAGAGTCTAGTCTAAAAGTTCTGTACAAGAACATTAGTTCATAGGTGTTCTTTACTAAGCTCGCCAATATGCGTGAACACTCATATTCAATGCATTGTGAACAGTTTTGGTTCTGAACCGTAGTAAAACTACATAAATAAGACTTATAACTCTTAACCTAGTGTATTATCATTCAACAAACTGAAATTATAATTGAAAATTTACTTTAAAATGAACAAATCACACATTGAACAAGATGTTATTAATGTGGCCCAGTTACCCAAAGTTGTTTGGGTAACTGGGCCATGTCGTATGCCTTATTCTTATTTATTTTTTCTCAAAAATGCTAAAGATGGCACACTGTCCCTACTATATATCAATCCCGTATAGATAACAATGAAACATACTGGCTTAAACATTCGTTCATTTTCATTTGTTTTAAATCTGTAACCTGAAATATGCTTAAGTGGCCCACTTACCCGAATTTCCCCTATACTTTTTAAAATATTTCTACATTTTTGTTATATAATAAAAATTTGCAAATAAATACACATGTTTGTTTCTTCCTTTTGAAAACATTTTGCTCCGCCCTGTTGCTAAGTTGCATCAGTTTCTTCTAAATGTTATTATTTTGTTCTTTGTTTTATACTGTTCTTTATTATAAGTATATTGGGTTACAGAAAATTTGTACTTTTGTAACCTATAAATTAATTGGCATATTATGTTAAACTTTATTACAGAATGTAGTAAGATAACATTTATGTATTGCATGCCAGAAATGGCCCAGAATTGGTTCAATAAAAGTAATCTATTCTATTCTATTTTGCAATTAAAACATCTGAGAAGTTGCAATAAGTTCAAATAGAATCATTAAACAGTTTTTATACATTGTTGTTCAGAATAAGTGAAACTATAATCCAAAACATGTAGTAATAGTTATTTTCCACCTAGGATTAGCTCATATAATCTAAAGATCTGCAACGTCTTCAAGTTCATCAATATCTGTCTGACTTCATGATCCCTCAACGCTCCTTTCTCTGCAAGATAAAAAAAAAGTCATTATTAAACGTCTATGAAATGCCAGATCAGATTAGAAACTAAAATCTGTACGATTTGCACCCCTCTTTATCCTTAACCCGCTATAAGCACGACTATAATATACTTTGCATCCTTTGTAAATCCAGATCAGTCTGCGAGTAACTTTGTCACATATGGAATGGTCTTAATTCAAAGAAAGAACAGTCCATTATGTATACTCTGTAAAACAAGTTTTGGACCACGGCAGTGTTCGAACCCGTACAACTATCGCTGAACCCTGACATTCGACCATAACCATTATTATCTCAGCTGATAATTCACAATAGATCAACAATCAACAATAATTATCGTTTACAATGAAAGTTTGCGAAAAAATAATAATCTTTTTATTGGTTACTCGAATGTGTCCGTAACTGTTACTTTTAATGGAGTTTGCAACATTTTTTACAGACCCTTTGTGTGTTCGCGATATTTTTTTAAAATTAAATCTTGTTTGGAATTTAATGTTTCTGGTATCAAATTAACCGGGTAGGGTAGACCTTGGTTACTAAAAAAAGATACTTAAATTCTGTCCACTAGTTTTAGTTTTATATGACTTTATATACCCTGGTCCAAAACTTTTTTTACCGGGTATATATGTAGCGGGTTAAGGGTTAAATTCATATAGAGGTAAACCCAAATCATCTGATAATGAACACTCTTCAAATGATTTTAGATCTCTCTTTAAATTATTTACAGATAAGAATTCAAATCACCTGATATAAACACCTCATTTCAATTCTTCAGTTGTTTGAAAGAGATGTAAAATATTAATAGTAGATGTTCAAATAATTTATAACTCGAGGAGTGGTTCAAATCAACTGATTTATACCTCTCTTTATATGATATAAAGAGAGCTGTAAATATATTACAAAGAGAGGAGTAAATTTGAGTTTCTGTAGATTTGGCATTCCATAAAAGATTGATTTTCTAATTCCCATACCTAAGGGCAAAATATATGTATAATTCCTAAAGGTAGGAGTTTATATCAATATCAAATATCCCCATGTTGGTAAATGGGTAAGCACGAATATTGATCACATTAGAGTCCGTAGAACAGTGGGATAGTGCCATCAAGTCCAGTTATTGTTTGTGTTAGAGCCTGTAGAATAGTGAGATAGTGTCATAGAGTCCTGTTATTGTTCATCTTAGAGCCTGTAGAATAGTGGGACAGTGCCATCAAAACCTGTCATTGTTTATCTTAGAGTCCGTAGAATAGTAGGATAGTGCCATCAGCATGATCAGGTCTCGTTATTGCTTAGGCTATCTCAGAGATTGTAGAATAGTGTGATAGTGCCATAAAGTCCTGTTATTGTTTATCGTATAGCCTTTAGAATAGTGTGATGGTATCATCAAGTCCTGTTATTGATTATATTCGAGACTGTAGAATAGTGGGATAGTGCCATCAGCTCCTGCTATTGTTAATCTTAGAGCTTGTAGAATAGTGGGACAATGCTATCAGGTACTGTAGAGACTGTAGAATAGTGGGATAGTGCCATCAGGTCACATTCTTTGTTTATTTCAGAGACTGTAGAATAGTGGGATAGTGCCATCCGGTCCCATTCTTGTTTATTTCAGAGACGGTAGAATAGTGTGATAGTGCCATAAAGTCCTGTTATTGTTTGTCGTATAGCCTGTAGAATAGTGTGATGGTATCTTCCAGTCCTGTTATTGATTATATTAGACTGTAGAATAGTGGGATAGTGCCATCAGATATCCTGTTATTTTTTATATTAGAGACTGTGGAATAGTGGGATAGTGCCATCAGGTCCCGTTATGTTTTATCTTAGAGCCTGTAGAATGGTGGGATAGTGCCATCAAGTCCTGTTATTGTTTATTTAGAGTCGGTAGAATAGTGGGATAGTGCCATCAGTCCTGTTATTGTTTATCTTAGAGTCTGTAGAATAGTGTGATAGTGCCATCAGGTCCCGTTCTTGTTTATTTCAGAGACTGTAGAATAGTGTGATAGTGCCATAAAGTCCTGTTATTGTTTATCTTAGAGTCTGTAGAATAGTGGGATAGTGCCCTAAAGTCCTGTTATTGTTTATCTTAGAGACTGTAGAATAGTGTGATAGTGCCATCAGGACCCATTCTTGTTTATTTCAGAGACTGTAGAATAGTGTGATAGTGCCATAAAGTCCTGTTATTGTTTATATTAGAGACTGTAGAATAGTGGGATAGTTCCATAAAGTCCTGTTATTGTTTATCTTAGAGACTGTATAATAATGGGATAGTGCCATCAGGTCCCATTCTTGTTTATTTCAGAGACTGTAGAAGAGTGTGATAGTGCCATAAAGTCCTGTTATTGTTTATATTAGAGACTGTAGAATAGTGGGATAGTGCCATCAGGTCCCATTCTTGTTTATTTCAGAGACTGTAGAATAGTGGGATAGTGCCATCAGGTCCCATTCTTGTTTATTTCAGAGACTGTAGAATAGTGTGATAGTGCCATAAAGTCCTGTTATTGTTTGTATTAGAGACTGTAGAATAGTGGGATAGTGCCATAAAGTCCTGTTATTGTTTATCTTAGAGACTGTAGAATAGTGGGATAGTGCCATCAGGTCCCATTCTTGATTATTTCAGAGACTGTAGAATAGTGTGATAGTGCCATAAAGTCCTGTTATTGTTTGTCGTATAGCCTGTAGAATAGTGTGATGGTATCATCAAGTCCTGTTATTGATTATATTAGACTGTAGAATAGTGGGATAGTGCCATCAGCTCCTGCTATTGTTTATCTTAGAGCTTGTAGAATAGTGGGACAATGCTATCAGGTACTGTAGAGACTGTAAAATAGTGGGATAGTGCCATCAGGTCACATTCTTGTTTATTTCAGAGACTGTAGAATAGTGTGATAGTGCCATAAAGTCCTGTTATTGTTTATATTAGAGACTGTAGAATAGTGGGATAGTGCCATCAGGTCCCATTCTTGTTTATTTCAGAGACTGTAGAATAGTGGGATAGTGCCATCAGGTCCCATTCTTGTTTATTTCAGAGACTGTAGAATAGTGTGATAGTGCCATAAAGTCCTGTTATTGTTTATATTAGAGACTGTAGAATAGTGGGATAGTGCCATAAAGTCCTGTTATTGTTTATCTTAGAGACTGTAGAATAGTGGGATAGTGCCATCAGGTCCCATTCTTGTTTATTTCAGAGACTGTAGAATAGTGTGATAGTGCCATAAAGTCCTGTTATTGTTTGTCGTATAGCCTGTAGAATAGTGTGATGGTATCTTCAAGTCCTGTTATTGAATATAATAGACTGTAGAATAGTGGGATAGTGCATCAAGTCCTGTTATTGTTTATCTTAGAGCCTGTAGAATAGTGGGACAGTGCCATCAGGTACTGCTATTGTTTATATTAGAGACTGTAGAATAGTGGAATAGTGCCATCAGATCCTGTTATTTTTTATCTTAGAGACTGTGTAATAGTGGGATAGTGCCATCAGGTCCCGTTATGTTTTATCTTAGAGCCTGTAGAATGGTGGGATAGTGCCATCAGGTCCTGTTATTGTTTATGTAAGAGACTGTAGAATAGTGGGATAGTGCCATCAGGTCCCATTCTTGTTTATTTCAGAGACTGTATAATAGTGTGATAGTGCCATAAAGTCCTGTTATTGTTTATGTAAGAGACTGTAGAATAGTGTGATAGTGCCATCAAGTCCTGTTATTGTTTATCTTAGAGACTGTCGAATAATGTGATAGTGCCATAAAGTCCTGTTATTGTTTATCGTATAGCCTGTAGAATAGTGTGATAGTATCATCAAGTCGTGTTATTGATTATATTAGAGATTGTAGAATAGAGGGATAGACACTAGTAAAAACTCCAGTTTCCCTTAAAACGTAGGTTGATAGGTGATAGAGACCCTGGCAAATGGAAATGCGTTATGGATTCATAGTAAGCTACATTGCATTGACCTACTAGTATCGTAACATTATAGATCTAAAATGCAATATGCATAAGAATGTTGTAGAAATTATCAAATATTACCAGTGTGTTTCTAATTTTAGATATAGCATGCAATTTCCATTCTCAATCAAAAGTCTGTATATTAATTATCATCACGTAAAGTAGGTAAATGATATGATTTTAAAGTAGCTATCGCGCCAACAACAGGCAACATTTACAAAATATGTACACAGTTTCTAAACCTACTGACTTCGAGGTAGAAGTATATATAACTTACATATTTTGAGAATCCAAACTCTACAGACACAATATAAACAGATTTCACCAGCCAGGGCAAACCTCAAAACTGGAGCGTCGAATTAATAGTTACCAACTCATAATCATTTTACGCATATTCAATGCGAGTATCTTAATAACCTGTCAATAAACCTATACTTAGTCGGCAGTGTACTTTAACCGTTATTTGTGGGGTTAGTTTCTTCAAATCATAAGCCAAAAAAGTGCAAACCAAAAATGAACGAGAGCAGTTAATTGGATTTGCGTGGTCGGGAATACGACAGCAGAGAATGAAATTGCGTCGCAGAGTTTGCTTTACGTGCAATTTTAGTCAACGAACGCAATCCGATTTTAAAAAGCTATAGTTCTATAATTTTGATTATGTGGCATGAGGTCGTAAATACGCTTCTTTCTCAATAAATTACACTGACTGTATGGAGCTAGACCGGATACCATGGGTCCAATCTGGTGGAACGCAAAAGTTCCCTCAGGTAAACTATTGAGTAAGTTACTGTGAAGCATAGGAGTGGTGAAAGACACAGGGCTGGTATGTATTGAATGTTTTCCTTTATTTCTGAAACATTTAACTTGCTTCTAGCGAAAACCGCATGAAAATTGAAGGTAAGCTGGACATGCTGAACAACTTTTTGTGAAGCACAGTTTGAAGTGTACTTTGGTCATTTTGACCTCAGAATTGAAAAAGAAGGTGTTTACTTTCAGTTTGGAAAATATTTTGGGGAAAAAAGCAGGTCAGCGAATCATCTAAGGCCCATTTTTGTGTTGCACTGGGCATGACTGATACTACATTGTGTGTGTTATATGGCCAGCATAGTCAGGATTGGATATTTTCGGGTAGGTATTTATTAACAACCCTGTGTAAAAATAATGGTGGTCTAGGTCCGTATACATATCAATATTTACTTTGTGGTAGCGGTGCAGCGTGATGGGAAAATGGTGGTTATGTTCTGTTCACGTGTTCTATTCTGTGTATGGACTGGTGTATGGACTGACAAAAGTGATTCCAGAGCAAGGTAGTAATGATGTAAGAGACTCTATCAGAGTGTCATGCATACATGTTATACAACTGATGGATATGTTAGATTTATTACTCTTGTTATCTGCAATAATACAATATGCTTTTAAGAGTAGTCTTATCTTTTTTTTTTTTTTTAAATTTTACAAACTCAGTTTATTTCATCTGGTACTGAAGTCAATTATCGTAGGAATTTAATTGTTACTATATTGAAATAATTAATGTACACTGTAGTATACCAGTCACAAATCAAAGGGTTAATGTCATAGTCTATAGATTGAAACTGTCACTAATATTTAACTGAGCTGCCACAGTTTGTTGTTGTACCACACACACCTGTTGAATTGATAATTTCTATAAACAATGAGCTCCACTGATCATGTATGCCAGACGAATTTGTGAGCTAAATAATTGTTTCTATTTTGTAAGGCTGTTCAAGTTTACAAAATACAAAATAGTTATTTATTCCAATCAGAAAACATGTATGAGATTAACTAATATGAATCATAATGTAATTTTTCACAAATTCAATTTCTGAGGTGATTTATATATATAATAGCATGGCCAGATCAGGTTGTGTATAGGTTTTGGGACAGACTTTCAGTTTTGTTGGGGGTCTGGGGAATGTTGATCTTATTGGGTTCTGTTGACTTTTGGGGTGTAGTTATAGCAGCATGGTTGATGGATTTCTCAATAGGGTTATCAGGTGAGCTGATAGGTGGTACAGGTAAACTAGCCTGACGGATCAGCTGGACTTGATATACTGGGGCGGGATTGCTAGCGAGGTTAATAGCGGTCTCATTTTTGACTTGAGTAAATGACGGCTATTCCTGCGATATGAACCTCCCTCTTCTGTTCTAACAATATTAGATCTTTGATTCACTTTCTGTTCAACTACTGCAGGCTGCCACATATTTTGACTTGAAATCGTACCCCTTCCCCTACAGTTAGCGATTTTAGAGGTCTTGCTGGCCTGTCATAATGTTCATTTTTTCTCTGTGTAGATAGAAACTTCTTGTTTTGAATGCTTCTGATATTGACTGAGTTGGGGGTCAATTGATCATTGGTTAAAGGTAATATTGAACTTAGATTTCTACTCATTAATAACTCTGCGGGTGATTTTCCACAAGCCAGAGGGGAATTTCTGTACTCGAGTAGTGCAAGGTATGGATTCTTACCATCCCGAACAGATTCTTGCATACTCCAACCATTCGTTCGCTTAAACCATTTCTTTGGGCATACGTAGCGCTTGAAGTAACGTGTTTGAAATCTCATTTGCTTAAACAATAGGCGAACTCTTTGGAACTATATTGAGCACCGTTTTCTGGGACTCTAAACCGGCTGAAAAACTCTCTAATTTTTTGAATGACAGTTTGGGATTTTGTGTCTCTTAGATTGCTAACCTCAAAATAGTTTGACCAGCAATCAACCAAAATGATGCAGTCTTTATTGTTGCATTGAAACAAATCAGTAGCTACTATTTTCCATGGAATATCGGGGATTTCACTGGGAACAAGGGGTTCCTTACAATTTGAGTTTCTGCGCTGTAGGCAGACGGGGCTTTAAGAACGTAGTTCTTAATATTTGCCCAAAACATGACATCTCTGGCACGTGATAAAGATTTATCACACTAAATGACCATAGTGTATCTTCTCTAGCATTTCTTTCTTGCACGATTCCGGGATAATGATTGTGTGCCCTTGAGAAGTATATCATCTATGACAGTTAGTTCATCCCTAAAGTTCCAGAAGTCAAGAACTTATTTGGGGCATGATTTGCTTTCGTTAGGCCAACCTTGTAAAACTGTGTGTTTAAGGGCCTGTAACTTTGGGTCTGATTCAGTATTGATCCAAATTATTTCCATCTTTTTGTCTCTAACAGGTAGTGATGACATAACCGCATCTATGTAGTCATCCATTCCGTGAGAGAGTTGAGGGTATGTATCTGGTAAATATTTCCCGGAATGTTTTTACCGTTGATATGTGTAACCTCGAGATTGTATTTCTGCACTTGTAACAGCATACGCTGCAGTCGATTGGGTGCTAAGTGTAGACCATTCTTAAATATAGACTTCAGCGGACGGTGGTCGCTTTGTATTTTAATGCATTTTGGACGACCATATACCATCCGATGGAACCTTTTACATCCAAACAGTATGGCGTAAAGTTCTTTTTCTATTTGCGCATAGTTAACCTCGCTGGGGGTCAGTGCTTTGGCGGCAAAGTATACGGGTTGCTCATTTTTGAAGAGAATAACTGATTCCTTGAGGCATCTACTTCCAGGGTGACGTCTTTGTTGGGATCCAAATAGGCTAAATCGGGGCCAGGGCACCGACACATGATGTTTTTAATTTTCTGCAATGTATCTTCTTGGGACCAATCCCAGCTAAATTCAACGTCTTTACTTAGAAGTTGCCTTAGAGGAGTTGTCAATTCTGCAAGCGTCTGAAGGTATGTTAGTATGCCAACACGGTTTCAAGCTCGGACTTTGAGGTTGAGACAGGCATTTCCTTGATTGTCTTCACCTTCGCTGGGTCCATTTTGAGACTTTGAGATGTTAGAAGGCGGGATTTCTGTTTGGGATACCACCGTTTTAACTGGGTTTAACTTGATTCCCATTTCTCTGCGTCTTATCATCAATTCTTCAAGATTTCTATCGTGAGTAACTTTGTCTTTCCCGAAGACAACAATATCATCTACTATGGTTTTTACCCCTGGGAGACTCTCGAGACATTGATCCATTTTTTTTCTCAAAAAATCATCTAAAGCTGATCGAAATCCAAATGGCATTCTCAGGAATCTATAACGGCCAAAGGGAGAGCTAAAGGTCGTCAAGTAGGACGATTGTTCAGTTAACTTGATTGACCAGTAGTCACTCCTGGCATCAAAACGCGAGAAAACCGATGCACCTGATAGAGCTGGAAGACTTCCAGTGACTTGTTGGGATAGTGTGGCCTTTTAATATCATCATTTAAACCGTAATCATAAAGGTTTTATTTCATACCCCATCCAACCCCGTTTTCGCTTCTGTGTGAAGGGGTTGGATGGGATATGGAAGTTAATACTCGGACCACATAATGTCTTACAGACTCCAACATAAAAAACAAGAAGGACAAAAACGCTGATATCAAACTGAGTGTTAGCAGGCTTTATAATTCAATAGTCGTAAACAAGTTTAAAGATGGCAGAGAGTCAACACATGATGATTTAATAAAGTCATACTGCTCATTCGTTTAAGGGCAGCCGTCTTTGAAAAGAAAATCCAAAATGGATGGGGTATGGTTAATTGAATTTTTTATCCAAATGCATATTATAGACATGAACATTGTCAATGATATAATAGATGACATTAATGCAACACTATTGATGTGAACATAATATCAGAAAGAATATTTATTTGGCAGAAATAGTACCCTTTATATTCAAAAAGGTTCAGCGCAATTTAACTCTAAGATGTTTTGTTTTTTATGTTAAATAAATTTAAAATAAAGGGCACTATTTCTGCCAAATAAATATTGTTTCTGATATTATGTTCACATCAATAGTGTTGCATTACTGGCATCTATTATATCATTGACAATGATCATGCCTATAATATGCATTTGGATAAAAAATTCAATTAACCATACCCCATCCATTTTGGATTTTCTTTTCAAAGACGGCTGACCAATAGTCCTTATGTATCTTTTATTTCATCGATGTTTACGTATTAAGCAAATAGAATGGAACCAACATAGTCAATGCATGATTATAAATAATATCATTATGGCGGAATGACAATTTAAAGAAAATTAAATGTAAATAGTAACAAGTAACAAGACAAAGAGAAAGAGAAGAAATGGAATAACCTCTAAGTAGAATCTAAAACAAACTCTAAACAGTGAAAATAATATAATGTCTGTATCTAATACCTGATAAGGTGGTAGGGAAACATTTATGTATTTTTACAACTATACATGTAATCTATAAATAACCATACGTGTTGTTGTTGTTGTTGTTTTCTCCGTCATTCCAATACCATAAACATTTATAAATGCAGATATAATTATGGATGGATACTATACTAATTTTGTTGTTGTTTTTTGTGTTGTTTTTCTTAAATTAAAAAGAAATGGTTTAAAAATTCATCATGTTATTTTAAAATAGTTGTACAGGTTATATAAGGTATGACTAAATAAAGATACTACTTTACAGAAAGATCTTAAAGGCACTCCGCCAAATAACGGCACAATTACACTACAAAATCGTTTATCCGAATCTTATCTAGGTGTTCAAGTCATAAAATAATGTATATGTGCCGATTAAAAGTACAGTTTTATTCATGGGTTCTAAAACTACCAGTGATGAATATTCGTAAAATGAATTATGAGTTGGTAACTCTTAATTCAAAGCTCCAGTTTTGGACTTTGGCCTGGCTAGTTAAAGCTGTTTATATTGTGTCTACAGAGTTTGAATTCTCAAAATAGGTAAGTTATATATATACCTTGTCATCAGTAGCTTTATAAACGTGTGTACATATGCTGTAATTGTTTGCTGTTGTTGGCGGGGTGTCTTCTTTAACTAGTGGATAACGATTGTAATATGTCTATAAGCAAAGAAAAGACACGATGCGCATTATGCGCGGACGTATTGCATTATACGATAGATGTCGCATAAATGCTTGTTCTGAATGCTCTTAATCTGATGAACTGCTAGTAATAGAAATTCAAAATAGATTTTTTTGATATTTTGTAAAAAGATATTTCGATTTGTTTACTAAAAACATAAACATTAGTGCATATATTTCACAGATTACTAATTTTGATCTAATAGAGGGTAAAACAATGATATTTGAATTAAAAAAAAAGGTAAAACTCCTTCCGAAATCATATATAATTGCATTTTGCAGATAGAAACCATTCATAATAAATGTTAAAACTCATTTTAGTTTGAAAATATATTTGTTTGATAAATTAATACCGACATAATCATGATAATAATTCACTTAGTTGTTTAACGCTTTCCTTTCACTGAAAACGATGGAGTGCATTTATGTTAAAATGAATCGACGTTTTTAATCTATGATTTAGGATTACACACGAAAATAAGTCGAACATTACGTGGAGACAGGCACGGAAATAAGTCGAACATTACGTGGGGACAGGATACGTTCACTGTCATATCTTGCATTTGATCTTGCATTTGATGAGATTCATTAACGCGATGATATTAATCAACGCAGACATCAAGCTATCCTGCGCCCATAGAAATGACTAATGTGAATGAAATGTAACCTATAACGTAAAAGCCGAGTTCTAGTTATTTTAATATTAAACCAGATGCGGCAAAATCCGGATAAAAGTGGATTTAAAAGTTGAACAAGAATGTAGCATTTAAGGACCACAGTCAACCAAAAACACGCACAGAAACAAACAATAATTACAAAGATGAATAAAAAGCAAGATATGACATCATAAACACAAAAGGGTTGACAATAGGGCAAACGCATTTGCACGGACAGTGACAAAAGGACCCCTGGGGTTTAAACCAGGTTCTAAGGTACACCAAACCCCAATACAACGGGACAGTGTAAATAAAGGTACACCAAACCCCAATACAACGGGACAGTGTAAATAAAGGTACACCAAACCGCAATACAACGGGACAGTGTAAATAAAGGTACACCAAACCCCAATACAACGGGACAGTGTAAATAGAGAAACAATCACAGCCAGGATTCTATTGTTGCGACATGTTTGTCCCCTTTTATCTTTTTTATGTATTTAACTGAATAAAAACGTGAGCTTGTTTTAAATGGAAGCAAGGGGTAGATATTGATATGCCCTAACCTGTTTTGCTTTTGTACGCCGATGTACTTGTATGTTATGTACGTTTAATATGTTATATTCTCTACACTAATCGAAGACTTACAATCAGGATTAAATACAGAAGATTGTAGTGTTTAGGAAAGGAGTTATATTTCCAAGAAACCTTTCGTTTAATTTAAATAATAATAGGACAGACATGTAAATAAATGTTCGTATCTATGTTTACTATTTACTACAGGTGGTTCATATTATGAAGCAGGCAAAACACTTTCCAGACAGGCTCAAAAGGCTATTTTCAAATCAAACAGATACCTTTATAGATGTGTTAATATTACACCAATGCATACTTTAGAATTAGTTCATAAGTTGGTTTCACGTAGTATTTTCAATAACGGTAGAGAAGTGTGGGGCTTTAGCTATGCCAATACATTTGAAAGAGTTCATATACCATTTTGTAAATCATTCTTACGAGAGAAAACGTCTGCAAAAATGATTATGAATATGGTGCATAAGGATGAACAAATTATCATACTCAACGATTATATATAATAATTACATATTGGTTAAAATCGTAAATAGCAATGAACTGAAATACATTATTAATGCATACTGTATGATGCTTAACGATATTGAAACACGACTAAATAAAACATAAAGCAAAATATTTGAGCATCTTTGGTAAAAACTGTATTGAGGAACTTAGGTTTTATAATGTATGGGTATCACATGGCGTTATCACGTTTATATAGGAGATATAGACAATTTTGTCAATAATAAAACGACGTTTACGAAATACGTTTATACACAACTGGGATAGCCGGTTAAATCAATCAGCGACATTTTACAACTCGTTTTGAAATTTGAAAGTTTCAACCATATTTTGATAGGAAATATCCAAAAACTTCAAACGGCATTAACTTAATTAATTAAGAGCCTCATCTCATAGGCTAGAGACTGAAACAGGTCATTAAAAAAAAATACCAAAAGAGAACAGAAAATGTCAATTCGGAAATTCGCTTAAAGATGAATTTCACGTTTTATTTGAATGCACATTATACAGAGATCTAGATCCACACTGTTTGTAGGATGCCAATATGGCCGCAACGTGCCAATGTGTCCATGGAGATATTGGACCACAAGTTAGGTGTCGAATATGTCCACAGCAAACAAATATGTCAGTGGCAAATTTAAGGGGCTTCTCAGAAAGAAATCATATAGCATATATAAGGAATTGATGTACAAAAATAAGGGTTTGATTAATAAATTAATTAAAATAAACCGTTTGTGACAGTAGTTTATAGTTTATTAAAAAAAAGATATAACCGTTACACGCAGTGATCTTATTGGATGATTTTTATTCTATTCTATTTAATGGCATATTTCAATTCAAATCATCCAATCAGATCGCTGCGTGTAACAGTTACATCAACAACCGGATGTTTTGAGTGAGGCAGATTTTCTTGTTACAGGGAAAAAGCAAACGAACACTAATTTTTTTTTATAATTTAAATGTAGTCTCTGAACTTTATGAATAGGTAAGCTTAAATACCCTTCTTAGCATTATTGAACGCCGCCAGTGATTGCCCAGAGCTTTATCTGTGGTAAAAATACGAGCGTTGACAGTGGGTCACCCTGCTACCCGTTAAACACCATGTGAATGATAGTATATAGTGGGTTGGAGACAATTTCAGAAATCGTTTTATTTTGTTGATTTTCTTATAGATATACATCCAATGGATAGTAATAGTGTGTTATAACATACTGATATGTGTTCATGACTCTGATGCCAGTGTGGCCAGAATATTACAGAAAATATAAAATGGAAGGGTGAAGTCTCTGATATTTACAGAATCAAAGCTAATTAAAAATATTTTTATATTTGTTCCATTTTTTTCCAAATGATTCGAGTACATTGTTTTTTGTTGCTATACATTCCAAAATTCTAAACCTCTTTCTCATTCTTTTTTTAAAGGCCTCTATAGACAGTTTACTTTGTAGATGTTTGGTTGAGAAAATATAATACTTCATTTCAAGTAGTATGTACAAGTCGGATGGTGTTAATGTGTTACTAATATTAAACATTAATGATTCTTCTGTGAAATGTAAATATATGTTATTGCTGGACAACCAAGTTTTTAACTTATTAAGAATCGATTGTGTTTCGGGACAATAGCAAAGAATATGCGTTAATGTTTCCTCTTCTTGACAATACTTGCACATTGTACTATCAATGATGTTTATTTTATGACGAAATTTTCTGTTTGGAAGAATTATATGGTTTAACCGTACTTGAAACCATTGTAATGTTATACTTGCTGAGGATTAAAAGGAGGATATGTTTATATCATTCCATGTTTCTTCCTCAATTTGGATTTTGAAGTTGGTTTTCTGGGGTTTTGATTAATAATATTACAAAGGTCCCTTAATCCTTTTTTGTTCTTAAAGGGAATGTAGCGACACAGCCAAACAAGCTCTGAGAGTTCTGAAAAACTTGGGAAAAGGTGAAAGAATTATCAAACTCGGATGATAAACAAAAAAGGTATGACCATTAAAGGTTGTTCTTTTAGAACTATGACGTCATAGTTCCATATTACCATAAATGGAATATTGATAAATATCATTTAAAACGAAGAAAATCACTGCAAATGAATGCATTTTTTACTGGTCCTTTAAAGCATTATTGCCATTAAGCATTACATATTTTTCATACAGCTGCTGTAATTTTTTCCCTGTAAATCAGTAAACTTTCATATTTATAAATATTCCATATATGGTAATTCAGAATCGTGATGTCATAGATCTCAAAATCTCCGCTTCCATATACGTTTCAACAGAAATTTCAAATGATCATATCTTCTTTGTTTATCATCCGATTTTGATAATTCTTTCGCCCTTATTCAGGTTTTTCAGAACTCACAATAATAAAGATGTTTGGCTGTGTCGCTACATTCCCTTTAATAAATGGAATGATATTAAAAGGAAGATTTCGATTTTGTATTTTTTCCATTTGTTTTGTGGAGATATTTTTTCTAATGTAAGCTTTAATTGCTGCAATAAGAATAGCATAGAATGTGCATTTACATTATACAAATTATTAAATTCCTCAACGGAATAAAAATTTCCATTCTCATCTATTAAATCATTAAGTTGATGAATACCCTTTGAATACCAAGATTTGTAAAATATTACATCACCTCCGATTAAAATATTAGGATTATAAAATAGTGGAGTTGTTGAACAATTGTTAGCATATAAAATGCCTTATTGTGTTCTAAAATATTAATGTAAGCTTTTAACATATATATATTAAGTCTTTTTTTTATTAATAATTCTACAAAACTTATCCCCAGGTTTATTAGGTCTTTTAAGTTTATAATATGGGTACATATTGCTATTTTACATCTTTAAATATAAGTCTTCAAATCCAAGAAGGATAGAAATATCGGACAGGGAACGCAGCATTCAATGACGACAGTCAACCACAAAACACAAAAACAAACACGCAAACAGACAAACGAAAAGGCAAAATTGATAAAAAATGCAAACGACATCACAAACACAAAAGGGTTGACAATAGGGCTACCGCCTTGGAACGGTCAGTGGCAAAGTAGGCCACTGGGGGTTTAAACCGGTTCTAGGGTGCATTAAACCTCACACTAACCCTACTGTCATCCCATTAAAACAGGACAGTGTAAATAAAGAAATCCCCGCCATGATCTAATCTCTAACCAACAAGGCAGCATCAATAGGCAATATAAGTAAAACACAAATATGCTCGTGTAAATATAATACAAAAAAAAACAATAGCCTAGAAAGCCACAATGAAGGTACTCAATGACTTGGCAGAAGCCAGAGCAGTAAGAGAATACACCATTAAGGGCACGACAAGAAAGATCATGGACAAACATCAAACGCCACCGTCCCAATGGGATTTAGGTAGGCGTCATCATAGGGTCCACAGCCTGGCCGGTCATCGTACAATTAAAGAGGAAAGCATAGTGGCGAACTGTAAAAGGGTCCACCACCAAGCATGCAGTACGTTGCAAAATGATAGGGTCATAACCTCTTTTGATAAACTTTTTAACAAGTTTAACAAAGATAGTATGAAAGTGATCATGACCAAGAATCTTACGAAGTTTATAAATAACATCACCATAGAAGTCAGATTGTGATAGTCCTTGTCGCAGAAGAGTCCTTAAATTACATTTATATTTGGAAAGAAGATCAGGGTTACGATAATAAAATTTTGCAAAGGTCTTACGAAGTTTATGGTAACGGTAACCCTGATTGAGTAACTTTTTAGTTATACAAAGATTACGAATATTAAAATCCTCAACTCGAGTACAAGCTCTAGAAAAACGAATAAGTTGAGACAGATAAACCCCATAAGAAGTTGCTCAGGGAACATCCCCATCCAAGTGGGGATAATTAACAATGTCAAAATTAAAATCATCTCTCTTGTCATAGATTTTGCTAATTATTTTACCATTTTCAATCGAGAGATCTAAATCAAGAAAAGAAGCGTTATTATTATATATAATTTCTTTATTAAGCCGAAGTTCTTTAGGATAAATATTATGAACCATAGTTGGAAAGAAAGGGTTGTCAATCATGTCAATGTTCAGTATGTCATCCAGATACCGAGAGGTGTCATTAAAAGCTTCAATAACATCTGCCTGGGTATCTGGTGAAAGACTCAACATGAAATCCCTTTCATAGCAAAATAAAAACAAATCTGCGACAAGTGGTGCACAGTTCGTACCCATAGGGATACCAACAATTTGTCTATAAACGGTGGTACCATACCTGACGAAAATATTATCTAATAGGAAGATGAGTGCTTCACAAACTTCATAGCAAGTCCACATAGTATAATTGTCTAAACTACCGTTAGTGAAAAACGCTTTAATATTATTACATGCCAAAAATGTTGTATTTTCTCTAGCGAATGTTTTTTGAATAAGAGAAATTAGCTTGTGTTTAATAAGATGATGTGGTAAGGTTGTATATATTGTCGAGAAGTCATAAGTACTTATTGATGAAACTTGACCTTTATTGAAAATTTTATCAAGAACGTCTCCTGAATTTTTTGTAGACCAAAATAAATTAATCCCAGAGTTTTCATAAGTTTTATCACAATATAGTTTAACGTGATCTTTAACGGCAGTAAGACAAGAAGTTAAAAGTTTGGAGATGTTTGTTGTGGTGCATGCACTAGAATTAGAAATAAAGCGAGCCTTATACGGATTTTTATGTAATTTAGGAATCCAGTACATGGTAGGCAGTTTATTTTGCTTATCGTTTACACCAGCCTTGAAAGTTGTGCACCGAGTGATATGTGCGGAAATAACATCATCCTCAGTAGAATTAACTGGAGTATACGAATTGGTGCTGCCTAGTTCCAGAGATAAAACATTGACGTAATGTAGGCGTCAAACAATAATTACATTATTAGCTGCTTTATCTGCAGGAACTAAAACAAATTTATTATGAAATTCCTGAATTCCCGATTTTAGATTACGAAAGGAAAACCTAGGTCTCGGAGGTAGTAAAGAGGGATTAGCATTATAAAAGTTAATACGTGTATCTATAATTTTAAGAATAGACTTTTTCTAAGTAGAAAGCGAGTTTGGGTCCGCATGTTCTCTACGACACCATTTTATACTAAAATCTTCAATGGAGTGGGCGATCTGGGCACGACAGGCATTAAAATCAATTGTTGAAGGTAATCTATATTTAGGACCTTTCGAAAACAAATGCCGAATACGTTTATCAACAATATCAAAATTACCAGTGATGACATGACCTGCTGGAGCATAGCAAAATTTTGATGTGTTGCATTCACATTCCTTAGGAGTATTATGTACTATATCAAGGTCAGAAACCATTTTGTTGTAGTTGAAAATAATATTTCTAATAGGCTTTTTATACTTATAACAAATTACACGACTTTCGGAATTTTTGAAATATTTTGGGATAGAATCAATTACATGAGTATCCCGAAAAATACTAGGCATGTCAATGAAATCAATACCTTTATTAATATATAGTAGTTTTAGAAAATGCCTGACGTGATCAGACTCCTTGTCAATATGGGGTCGGAGAACATGTTGTGTGTAGCTTTGAACTATGGAAGCAGTGCTATAGAAGGGATCTGTTCGAATGAAAATGTTGTCGGCTTCCTCGTCGATCAACTTTAGTGAAGAAATAGACCACCCTCATTATACTGTTTAATTAAAATGCTTTTCTTTATCTTTGCTTGTCCCTCCATAAGAATTCATAAAACATGTCATTTATTTTTTTAATAATCGAATCAATAGGGTTAGGCAATGAAATAAATAAATGGTTGAGAATGGGTAATAATATTGTTTTAATTACTGTTATTTTACCGATCGGTGTAAGATATCTACGTTTCCAAAGTTTGATTAGGTTTTGTTTTCTTATCATTATATTTATATCAATTATCTTATCAAAATCAACATTAAAGTGTATACCTAACAATTTATATTGTTTGCTTCCCCATGCTAATTATCCACTTGGTTTTGATTGGGTCTGTACTGTACTTTCTTGTCCCAATCCAAACTACTTGAGTCTTGTCAAAGTTTCCCCTTAGTCCAGAAATTTTGGCAAAATAGGAAAGTTCATCGATTGTTTCATTGAGTGCTGTATCTGACCCATCCAGAAAAATGGAAGTATCATCGGCAAATTGTGAAAGTTTATATTCCATATCAATTATAGATATTCCTTTATTTTTTTTTGTTATTTTGTATTTTTATTGCTAAAATTTCAGCACATAATATATAAGCGATAATGGGTCCCCCTGCCTATACTGAAAAACTCAGATAAATAACCACCTTGGTTAACCGCCAGTTTTGCATTTCTATAGAAAATTTTCACCCATGAAAATATTGAGTTTCCAAAATTGAAATACTTAAGAACGCTGTGAATAAATTTCCATGAAAGAGAATCAAATGCCTTCTCAAAATCAAATGAGTCCTGGTAAGTTATTTTCTTCTGCAAACTGCATGATATCAAACGTCATTCTTGTGTTTCCCCCGATATATCTCCCTGCAATAAAACCTGTTTGATTTTCATTAATTAGTTTGTTTAAGATAGATTTTATTCTATAAGCAATGAATCCTGAAGCAATTTTATAAACACAGTTTAAGCGAGAAATTGGCCTATAATTTTTAAAAAATCCTCTTGGTTTGTTATCTTTAGGGATAAGTGTTATCTTTAGGGACAAGTGTTACCTCTTTCTGTGATACAGACAGTTCCCCATTAATATACCCAAAATGTATAGGTCTCACTACAAAATACCCCAGTTTCTTCCAAAATACTTTAAAGAAGTCAGACCAAAAACCATCAGTACCCGGCGAACTGTTATTTTTCATGCAAAATAGCGATAATGATGCTTGCTGATAGGTTAATAGGCCCTCTAATGAATTAGATTCGTCCTCATTCAATTGGGTACACTTAGTCCTGACATTTCTTTATCTACATCTATTGTTTCTAGTATTTAATCTCTGCCGGAGTATAGAGATTTGTAGAAGGTTTCTGTTTCTTTTAGAATATCTTTCTGGTCTGTGATTATACTCCCATCAGGCCTTTCGATTTTGGATATAATTTTACTAGTAAAGTTGTGCGTCTCTAAATTGCAAACATATTTGGTTGTTTTTTCTCCATTCGGAAGTTCTATCAATTGAGCTCGTGATCAAATAAGAAAACCATTCATTTTTTGCCTACGAAGTAATAGTAGTTCATCTTTTAATAGATCAAGAGTGGGTATTTGATCAGGAGTAAGTCTTTGTTCTAAATGTTGTATTTCAAGAACCAGATCATTTTCACGTTTTTCATTTACCCTTTTGTGTAGCTTGAATATGATAGTGATTTTCCTCCTAATTCCATCAACAATGTATCCAAAAATAATTGGTCAGTAATTGTAAATGGAAGTTCATTAGTTGGTATGTTGTTAATGTTATCAATATTATACATTGGAAGCGCATATTGTATTTTAATTTCATCTATTTGTTATTCATTATATTTAAATATTCAATATCACAAAGAAGCGAATTGGTATGTTTCCAAAGGGATTTGCCCTTTATTAATTCAGTGAAGTTGCAGTTTAACATAGTCAAGAATGATCTGATCGGTAGCTGGCTTCAATAGTGCATTTATTTACTGATATAAAAGATTTTCAGAAAATAAAAAGAAATCTAGTCTTGCTTGTTTTAATGATGTCTTCTTTCTTCTTTGGGATAAAATTCTCTAAATGGGTCAATAAGATTTCTAACAGTTTTGCACGCGCATTTTTATTGTTAATATTTTTTATACTTATAATAATCTACCTCAGGATCTTGAACCAAATTCAAATCTCCACATAAAATCAGGTCGTTATTATGAATGGTCTCTAAAGTTGTCATTATCCTATCAACAAATGAAGGGGAATCTGTGTTTGGGCCATAAAGTGAATTAAGGGTTAATCTCTTGTTATTAAGTTAAATCTACAGTTATAGTATTTCCCTCAAGGTCAGATATATAATTATGTACTTTATAGTCTAGGTGTTTGATAAAAAGTATAGATTCTCCTCGTGCTTTTGATTTACCTGAGCTGAAAATACACTCATTACCCCATTCTGAACGAATAAACTTCTCAGTTACAGGTGTTGAATGTATATGATCACTTTCATACTACCTTTGTTAAACTTGTTTAAAAGTTTATCAAAAGAGGTTATGACCCTATCATTTTGCAACGTACTGCATGCTTGGTGGTGGACCCTTTTACAGTTCGCCACCATGCTTTCCTCTTTAATTGTACGGTGACCGGACAGGCTGTGGACCCTATGATGACACCTACCTAAAGCCCATTGAGACGGTGGCGTTTGATGTTTGTCTATGATCTTTCTTGCCGTGCCATTAATGGTTTATTCTCTTGTTGCTCTGGCTTCTGCCAAGTGATTGAGTACCTTCATTGTGGCTTTCTAGGCTATTGTTATTTTCGTATTATATTTACACGAGCATATTTGTGTTTTACTTATATTGCCTACTAATGCTGCCTTGTTAGTTAGAGATTAGATCATGGCGGAGATTTCTTTATTTACATTGTCCCGTTTTAACGGGATGACAGTAGCGTAAGTGTGAGGTTTGGTTAACCCTAGAACTGGTTTAAACCCCCAGTGGCCTACTTTGCCACTGACCGTTCCAAGGCGGTAGCCCTATTGTCAACCCTTTTGTGTTTGTGATGTCGTTTGCATTTATTATTACTTTTGTCTTCTTGTTTGTTTGTTTGCGTGTTTGTTTCTGTGTTTTGTGGCTGACTGTCCTCCTTGAATGCTACTTTCCCTGTCCGATCTTTTTATATTTCTTTGTAGACAAAAGATATCACACTTTTTACTTTTTATATAGTTGAAACGTCTAGTCGTTTTTCCGCTGACCCAAAGCCCTGACAATTAACGGACATGATTTTTACTTCAGTAATTTATGTATAAAAGAAAAATGTGTAAATATGACCAAGTTGGAGAGGACACACACAACAATGAAAAAATGAAAAACAGTATGCAGAACCAAAAAGCAATTCTGTATATACAAGAAGCCATTTAATCTCACATTTTGGCTAAAACCTAATTATCGATTTTCTATAAAAAGTTTTTCGATTAACAGTCAAGGAAATTTGCAACCTATTGGTCTAAGCAAACAAGTTATAAATGTATATGTAGTTTAAGTAATACTTGATAAACGGTTAACATATATATTTCCGACAAATTATGGTGAAAATCGCTGAGTTAAAAATAACGTGTTCTGAGTCTTAATTTAGTTAGTTCACCAAGGTTTGTACACATAACAAGTTAAAAACAAACGCATTGCTATTTAGTTAACATGTAGCTGTGTTTAATCAATTTATATACTACATTCTATTTTCCGTACAAGAATAAATAAGATGATATCAGTAGACAATGTATAGATCTATAAGATGTTAGATATCACTCAGCAATCTTAAAGTATGATATCTAAAATCATTGTATCTATAAAAAGTATGGTATTGCTATATTTAAGAAGTATGAAATCAATAGACCAAGCATCATTAAAAGTATGATATCCAATCAATAATATGTCTATAATACGTTTGCTATAGCCATAGTCAATCTATATATAATAGGTATGATATCGACAAAATATCTTTAAATTGTATCATAACTGTTAAGTAATGAATATATAAGGCGCATGGTATCCATAAGCAATGTATTTATAATAAGTAAGATATCAATCAGCAATCTACCTGTGATAGATATGATATCAATAGACAGTGTGTCTATAATGAGTAAGATATAAATAATCAATGTATCTATATGAAATATGATATCAATAAGCAGGGTATCTATAGCAAAGCACTATATATATATGAATATTTAAACAAACTTATTATTAGGTAATATATATTTTAAAAGTATATATGTAATTCTTGATCTTTATGGTCTTGGAATATTAAATGTAATATTTACAAAAGCAAAAGGCAAACATGGTAACTCGCCCATGAAACGATTGCATAAGCATTTTAAAACGTCTACCTGATAATTAATTCCTGAAATTTCTAATCCAATACATACGACACAATCTCTTAATATAATGCATGTAGAAAGCCACAGTGTTGCATAAAGTCCTACTCATATGGCAATTAGTGGTACAGTAGCCAGAACACAATACTAACTGTAATTACCGGACAGTACGTGAACCTTAAAAGTCTCACTTAGTTCTAATTATATAGACCAGATACATAGAATGACTTCTTGCGAATTCAGGTAATAACTGCACACTATGGGCACGTGGTCATAAATTGACCCATATTAGTTCAGTAATATCTAATCCATTTAGACTTAGATTGTCACTGTTTAAGGACCCAGCCAACATAGTCATGGAGACCAAACTTGTATCGTGAGCCGGTAGCCTTAGACTTCCCATAAACGGACCCGTTGAAATACCACGCCCCTTTGATGTCTTTATGGGCCACAAGACGAGTAATCAGCTCAGCGTTTGCTCTTGTGACATCATCAACCAGTCTGGTAGCAGCGGCTTTGAAGGTTGATCGTAACCTCATCAGCTTGGCCTTCTCACTGATCTTAAGAAGCTTGACCCGTACTGGTCTGGGTGTCCAAATTTGGATTGCCACTATTTGTGAGGGGTTAATGGTGGCACCTTCTCAGTTATCATTGTGCAGATTTTAGAAGTAAGAGATTCTTCTGTTTCGGGTGTAATTTCCGGCACATTCATGAACTTTATTGAATACTGCTCATTGTAGTTGGCTTTATCCTCTGCATACTTTGATCTTTTATCACTCGATTCAATAGTTTTATTTAGGTCATGCATGAGTGATTTTTGAGCCACATCGTCTTTCTTCAGTTGCTCATTTTCTTTTTCAAGAGAGTCCAAACTTTTTGTAAAACCTCTCGTTTTAGAGTCTACTTTGGTAGCAATAGTAAATCCATATTTTTGTTGAAAACATCGAGTATTTTACTCAATGCTACATCTATGAGAGGTTGCTTCTGGTTTGGTGTCTTAGTGCTGCTGGATTTAGCCTTGCCTAAGGCACGTGTGTCAGCTTTGAAATGGCCAACCTTTGAGTGCTCTGTTGACTTATTCATAGTAAATCCAAAGAGAATCCAAAGTTAATCCCATACAATATCACACTGTTACTAATGTTTACTGTTATTCTGTGAATAGTTAGCTTCTCTGAACTCAGAAATCACTCAGTATTGAAATTACAAGCCTTGTCCAAAAATCCAAAATTTCCGATTTTTGTAAATATCATCTCTAATATTGCTTATTTCAGAAAATCCTTTTCACAGAATATATTCCTTTTTATAAATAACAGTTACATATAAAAATAATATGCAACATGCCACTAGTAATTTAATGTTTTGCCAAAAAGTTGGAGCTGTAATTTAGCCTAACATCACTGTTCAACTCAATTTTAACCTCCCTTGATAGAATATTTGCTGGTTTGTCGTGAATATAGGATTTATTTTCATCTCTAAATGAGAAAACTCAAATATTTTCACTCGTTCTAAAGCATTCCAATCTCATTAAAATCTGACCCTTTATTACGCTACGATACTCTACACTACAATAGCGGAGAGTATCAAAGAGTAATTAGGATATGATTTTAATAAGATTGAAAGCACTCGTGAAAATATGTTTTCTCACTTCTCGATGAAAATAAATCCTATATTCACTCAAATCAAACAAATATCCTCTATATACTTACGAATCTTTGTGTTATATTGCCCATTGCTGCGTAGGTTGTTAGAGAATGTACCCTGGCTTTATCTACACTGTCCCGTTGTATAAGAATGGCAGTAGGATAAGAGTGAGGCTTGGTGCACCATAGAACCTGGGTTTTAACTTCCAGCGACATTTTTGCCACTGACCGTTCCAAGGCGATAGCCATATAGTCAACAGGATTGTGCTTGTGATGTCATATGCCTTGCCTATTACTATTCTTGTAATTCCGTTTTAGTGCGTGATCTTGGTTGATTGTATTCTGTGAAAGCTACATATAATGATCTACTGTTATACTTACTTTTATTAGGTACATGTATCATGTATGTCATAAATCAGAGAGAAAACCTGTTAAATACCAGTATTGTAATACATAATATTCGCACATCGAAAACACGTGTTCCCTTCAAATATGTTCATAATCACCATGAGGTTTATCATTGTTGTCCTATCAACTTCCTTTTTAAACACATTTTATATAACACTTATTTAACATTTATATTACATTTATAGAAACCATCATGTAGTCCGGAAGGAGCATTTTTATGTGACATATTCTATAATAATGTTTCTATATCTTGTAATAAACTCTTTATCTTAATATCATCAGAATGTTGTTTACTTCCTTTGATATAGAATTCAAATTTGCCGAATGTGTTAAATCTTGCAACGGCTTTTACTTCGTTAAACGCAGACAATGTATTTAGAAAGATTTGATTTACCGTCTCACAGACAATATGTAGTAAATTTAGGGTTTACTCCGGAGTTCCCGGATACACGTAAACGTTTACGGAGTTTACGGAGTTCGTTAATTAAATATTCGATATATTTAGGGAAGAGTTTCACTCATGTTAATAGATAAGATGGTCACGGAAAGTAAACACGATCCGTTAAATATCCTAAAGGAAGCACGTTGAGAGGACTTAGATCTGTAAAATGAGGTGACCATTCAGTCGGGTTTAAGAGAAACGAGACATGTATCGACGTATTTTCTAAAAAGTGTATTATCTGATTCGTTGTGTGTGAAGAGGCTTATTGATAATATAATTGTTCAATATCAATGCCGCTGTTTATCAATCTGGAACAAAGTTGTGTCACCTTAAAATTCGTAAATATTGCTCTCCTGTCGCTACTGCAGATGCCCTAAACTCATTATAATCACATTATGTGGTCCCGCCTTAATTCCATAGCTTATATTAGCAGGATTTTATAACGGATATTTCGACAATAAAACATGTTTAAATGTTTTTACTGAAAAAAACTTGTTTAAAATTATCTATTACATGTTTTAATTTTACAATATGCAAACTTTTTATGCCGAAATTAAGGTTTGCATTTCATACTCCAGCCAACCCCGTTTTCGCTTCTTGGAGAAGGGGTTGGATGGGGTAATGAATTTAATACTCGGACCACGTAATGATTTCCATCACTGTTCAGTGCTGCCTATACTTTCATTAGTAAGCTGTTTAATGGAATTTGGTCATACATATTAGGTGTGGCACTGTTCAATATAATGAAATTCTGCCTGTTAATTAATGCATTTTGTGTAAAATGGAAAAAAATAAATAATAATCGGAGTTCTGCAGGGTGCTTTACTGAAACACAGTTTTTAAGAAATACAATTAAACATAGATTTTAAAACCGGTTATACTTACCTGTTTTCCATTTTTCCGTTTCAGACTGGCAAATAATAAATGTTGCAGCTGTTGCTAACATGGTGTAAAGTCAATGCAAACGGCAAACTATAACCCTTTTCGATCGATACTCTAAGAACGCGGCTTCTGTGAAGCCATCGTTATTCAACGACTTGCTCTCCAATACATAAAGTGGCTGTAACAAATGTATTAACATTATAAGTGTATATATTTAACCATGTTGTTGAATACGCGTGATATATAGTTGAAGCATTTAAACGCAACGAAAGTTTTGTGAACGACTGATTATTTATTTGGAGAGGAGACTAATATGCAGGTAACGCTATTGTTTGTTTAACATTATAATTATATCATAAGGAAGTGCTGTTACTTTTCTTAATTTTTCTAGCGATTTAGATCATAATTAAAATTATGTTTGTTTACACACGAGCGCGACCTGTCCAAAAAAATAAGCCCGATTCCAAACATTTTTGTATTAAAAATGTGATAATTAATTTTTATTTCTTCGTCTTTATTAATTTGTTTTACCAATTGTTTTATATAGGAATGTGATGTACAAAATGAAGATTATCAACGTTGCGATACACGCACATCATACTAAAATTACCTTTAATAAGTACAAATGGTAGCGTTTTAAGTCCAAACAAAAGTTAAACTTTAAAAGTATTCACAATATTATTTTTCATACACGGAAGGAAAAAATATTTTTCTACCTTCCTACCCATCTGAAAAATACAAGGCTGGGTTTTGGTAAACTAATATATTTTTAAGTGTGGCCCCCGCTTTATTGTTCTGAAATAGAAGAATAAATAAGAATGCTTAACATTATTTGAAATAGCTCAGCCCACGTATTCTATGTTAAATATATATAGACGCAGTCTCCCTTTTAATAGATGCTCACATTGTTAGAGTTACTATTGTTAAATTTACCGACACAGCAGTTCTTCCTGAAAATTGTTTTAGAAAATGCACCCGTCCCCCTCCCCCTCCCACCCCCAACACACACAATGCAAATAACTAATGAATAGTTACAATAATGGCTCTGCGGTTGAAATAGCATACCTACAAGCAATGGCTAAATTTGAACACGTTTGAAGGAATGTACAGTTGTAAATTTAGCGAAATTTATATTCTTTGCTGTCAAACTAAGGAATAGTACATACAAATAATGACAAATTCCTGATAATAAATTATTGTCATGTAATTGTGTAAGCTATAAACATGTTTTGTTTGTTTAATAGCTGAATAATGATATTTGTACACATAACTATAAAAATCTTCGATCAAAGCGTGCTGAAAAATCGGTCGAATTTGAGCTCTTTTTAAGCAGCAATATTTAACCAATTCGATACTATCAGAAGCGCGCTATAAACGGATGGATCACTTATATAGTAATTGTAATGCTTTAATTATCGGTTGCTTAAACTTAATATACTAATGTAAAAACAACCTATTAATTTCTTGTTTTTTTTTTTTTTTCGTTTTTTACTTCTTCATATAATATCGCCTCACTCTTTCATCAGAGTTTTTGATGTCAAACATTAGCGCATTGCCTTCCCTGGCAACTAACTCAAAACACATTGATTCTTGTGTACCATTACATAGCAAGGATGCACCTCTTCGGCGTTTAATTACAAGCCATTTCAATGATAGCGACATGGATATTTATACAATCAAATAACTTGTAATGCAATGGTACAGGCAAAGAAGATCGCATGTTTGAACCAAAGTAGTAGTGCTAATAGGCCTCGAAAGAAGGTAAAATACAGCTCACAAATGTCCCTCATTAAGCATACACACATACACACACGCATGACAAAAGCTGCACATGGTAAGGTAGCGGACAGTTTGTTTGAGATATTTTACACGAACTCGAATGCTTTGAATATATGTTAATTAGGAAACACCGATGATAAGATGTCTACGGTGCTTGGTATCGGGGAAATGTTTTAAAAAGTGGCGGAGTCTTTATGTGTTATGTGTCAGGTATGAAGAACGTTCGGTTTCACATTTGATAACAAGTGTATTTGTCAATAGTTAAGCCTCCGTGGCTGTATCTTTAATTAGTTAAAAGTACGTATAAGTCGAACAGGAAAATGTACCTTTCACAGAATACGATCAATCAAAAACACGCATTTAGACAAACAACACTTACACTGTTAATAAGAAACAAGGCATAAGCAGAACATACAGATGATCATGTATACATGAATATAAAACATGACATGGCAGAATTCCAGACAAGACAATATTTAAGACAAACATCAAAGGCTACTATTCTTTGAGAATTTTTGTTAAACGACGGTCATAGCAAGAGGAAAGAATAGTGGCAAACTGTAAATGGGTTAACCAATAAACATGCAGTGCGTTGCAAAATGATAGATTTGTTCATCAAGTTTAATAAAGAGTGTACGAAAGTGATTTATGGCCAAGGATCTTTCGAAGTTTCTAAATCACTCTACCATAGAAGTCACGCTATGATAAGTCTTGTATCAGAAGAGTTCTTAAATTACTTCTATATTTGGATGCAAAGGTTTTTCGAAATTTATGGTAACGGTAGCTCTCATGGAGTATCGTTTTAGTTATACAACGATTACGAATATTAAAGTCCTCAACAAGATCTAGAAAAACGATTAAGTTGAGAAACTTAGGCCTCATAAGAAGTTGTTCGGGGAACATCTATGTGGGGATAATTAACAATATCAAAATTAAAATCATCTCTCTTGTCATAGATTTTAATAGTTATTTTTCTATTTTCAATTTTCAATAGAGATGTTAATCCAGAAAAGAGAAACAGTATCGGAAATATTAGCGTTGTTGAGGTGAAGTTCTACAGGATAAAAAGTGTTTACCAAAGAAAGGATTGTCAATATTCAATGTAACTTGTTTCCTATACTCTAAATCTCTCGGCAACTATTTTACGCTTGCGTGAAAAGTTGTTAATATGACAATATCGATCACTTAGTAAAGTAGTTACACGTCATTAGCTATACCATTGGCTAATATATCAAATATTATGTGCATTATTATCACGGCAAAACTATAAATGAAGTTCAAAGAAAAGAAAAACTGCTGGTTAAAACAAACAACGTTAAGAGGATGATGACATATATTGCAAAAAGCATTATGAATTTCCATTTTCTATATTAGTGTTATATACTTATAAGATTTTCTAAATCCCCGTAGTATAAAATTTCGAAATAAACATCTGTCACTTTAATAAAAAGATCGACGTGCACTAAACTAGAAAATGGTTGTGCAGTAATGTTGAAATACGGTTCAAATAATTACACTACAAGAAAAAAAAAGAATAATATGAGGGCGTTAGCAATTCCGTTTAGTATGTAACCACGTTTATAAAAAAATGATCTGATCAATTGAATTTCCAAAGGCCTTATCATAGGTTTTAGAATTATTTTTTTTCCGAATATGTGAATTGCTTCGGATAGGTGACATGGATGGCTTTCGAAAATGAGAGTTTATAGCATGCAGTTTGAGTAACACCAAATCAATTTATCAATTAAAAAAAGCACTATTTGGCATAGAAACGCATTACTTCAACAAAGTACCAAAAATTAATTGCGTAAATGGCCAGTATCATCGCAATCACAGCAATGAATGTTAACATAACACACATTTGCAAAGTATAAATAATGACTTCTCAGTGAAATTACATAAGTATAATGAGGATTGTCTGTACTAAAACGCCGAAGTGTCAAGAATGAACTCGTCACGAGATTATCAGGTAATCCATATTTCAAGCATGTAGAAAATGGAGTTTGCTTTGCCTCATGGATTTTGAGAAAAAAGATTGTGGCTTTCTAGGCTACTGTTTTTTTGTATTATATTTACACGAGCATATTTGTGTTTTACTTATATTTCCAATTGATGCTGCCTTGTTGGTTAGAGATTAGATCATGGCGGGGATTTCTTTATTTACACTGTCCTGTTTTAATGGGATGACATTAGGGTAAGTGTGAGGTTTGGTGCACCCTAGAACCGGTTTAAACCCCCAGTGGCCTACTTTGCCACTGACCGTTCCAAGGCGGTAGCCCTATTGTCAACCCTTTTGTGTTTGTGATGTCGTTTGCATTTATTTTTACTTTTGCCTTCTTGTTTGTCTGTTTGCGTGTTTGTTTCTGTGTTTTGTGATTGTCTGTCCTCCTTGAATGCTACTTTCCCTGTCCGATCTTTTTATATTTCTTTGTTATGTTTTCCTCATTGCTCTTATTCAAAAAAATGTTGCTAGAGAAAAAACTACATTTTTGGCCTGCAACAATATTAAAGAGTATTTCACTAGCCGCAGTTTGGACATTCACACTACGTTGACTTTCCAAAACTTTTTTCTTATTAGATAATATTTTCGCCAGGTATGGAATTATCGTTAGACAAATGTATTTTGGCTTATATTGTATGGGTTCGATCTGTGCACCTCTTGTCGCAGATTATTTTTGCATAGCTATGAAAGTGATTTTATGCTGTGTCATTCACCAGATACTCTGGAGAATGCCATCATGCTATCTATCCTCAAGAACTTCGACTCAACAAAGCCTATACTTCTGATACTGTCGCTTTATTTTCTCGATTTACAACTCCCTATTCAAAACGGAGAAATAAATAAGACAAATATGTAACAAGACAGCAGATTTCAATTGTGACATTGTAAATTATCCTCACCTAGACTGGGTTGGTCTCGGGTAAATTTAACTGGGTATATCTTTTTCAACTTATTCGTTTTTCTTTAGTTTGTAGTCGAGTTGCGGACTTTAGTATTCGTTATTTTTGTACAGCGAAAAAGCTATACCATCAGAATTACCGTTTCCATAAACTTCGACTTAATGGTAACATCACACCTATTTCACTTGTTATAGACTTTTTTGCAATCACTATCTAACCTGTTATCAATTTACTGATATATGTGTTTAAGCGTCTATCTATTAGTGCAGAGATATTGGTGTCTACGGCATACCTTGACACATAAAACAGTATTTAAGCATACAATTAAAAACCTTGAGTTAGGCTGTTGGCATTAATACATGCACATTTACAGACATAATCATACAGCATTTGCTGACAAATTTTCTATTTATGTGTACATATCTTTGTCTTCACGAAATTTCTTTTAATAAATGTTCTGAGTTGTTCTTCAATACAAAACAAGATGTATATTGTTTTATATCATTGTCTCGTTCTCAATAGCCATTATGTGTCTCTGTAAATGTTCTGTCACTTGTCCATCCATGCGAGACCCAACCTTTGTGTACGTTTTTCATTATAATTTTTACATGTTTTCTGGAGAATTTTAATTAACACTGTTTGATGAGATTTTATATATATTACTGTTCTACACAGAACTACTTTCACGTGTTTAAACCTTTAAAAAGAGAATATTTCAATAAAATGTACCAGGATTGTTTATAACTTCGAGCAACGGCATGTCATTATGTATGGGTGGTCATTTCCAATCTAAGTGTCCAGTCAGAGGTGGTCAAATGTCCGATTAGCTTGACCTCGCCAATATTTCTGTATTGCGGTATTTCTTTCTTTTATTTTAATGTTTAATTGCAAAACTAGTTTGCATTTAGTACAATCCATCAAACACACTATAGGCGGCAACACGTGTTCTTTAAGACTTCAGTTCCTATACCCGAATCGCATGGCTCTTTGCCGTTATGCGTGTATTTGTATCTAATTTCAACATATCATGACAAATTTGGGTATATAAGCGATCACATTTAATGCAAGACATCATTTAATTTAGAGACATCGACTAGTGTGCATCGTACCTGTACACCTGTAGCATTATACTTTTTCAGAAAACGAAATTGCCGCTCGAGACTTGAACACAAAACCTTCTGATTCAAGGAGGTTGGCTGGGAAAGGACGTAGTGATGAGATTTTTTTTAATTCATATTTAAAGCTTCTATGGTACAATTTAGATTCAAAATTATCAAAAAAAGGCTAGGTCACCAGACTTTTTTCCCCACTAGACGTCATTGAAGAAGGCACATATTTCTAACTTCAAAATTTCACTAAAAAGAGGGAAAATGTTGTCATTGAACATTTTCACAATTGTTTTCATAACATTATGTTTATTGAAAAACAACAATTAATTTTCGATTGCATATATACATATCTTTCAAATCATACAAAAGCAACTGTAATCCTCGTTCGTCTTTTTACTTTAAAAAGCAAACATATATGGACCGTATCCCATCCACTTTTGTTTTTACCGAAAAATTAATTCAAGATAAAAAAATATGTTCTAATGATCAACTTGTTTTAAAGCTTGAATATGTCAAGGTCCTATGACATTTCTTTCAAAACAAGTAAAAATATATATAGGTCACCAGGCTTCTAATGATTTTTTATTAAAAATGTTTTAAATTACACCCATTTTCAATGTAAAATACTGTACACACAATATTGACATGGAGATCGAAAATAAAATTAGCTCAGTATCTACTTTTATATATGTATTCCACTACTGAAAAACAAAAATCTGATTTATTATATAGCAAAAGGATAAATTCTGCTCAGAGCTACCCATACCCCCTAATTTGCTGACAACAAAAACTGATCACAAATAACGGAAAAAAAATGGAAAAAAATAAAATTGCTTAAAATTTGATATGTTACCAAATCCTACATTATATCCATATCTACTAGAATGGAAAAAATGAAACAATTCTGTTGTCAAATAAAACTATGATTTAAAAAATAAAATGTTTAGACTTGAAGATGTCAAAACTTGCCCAGCCAACATCCTTAAGTCAGGCGTTCTGTACACTGAGCTACAGGGACAGATGGAGAGCATGGTGTTTTTATTACATTTATTATTCTAGACAAAAGAAACGCAACCCTGTATTAATAATCAAATATCTTGGCGTGCACCAAATATCTTGATGTGCATTTAACACAAAACTATAATTTTACTTCAGTACACAGTATTTAGGTCTCGTATTAATATCCACTAGTTGTGTGTGAATATGAGTGTCAGATAAATAGAGAATAGTATGTCAGTGCCTTTTCAGACTATTAAGTTTATTAGGCGAGGCTTAGAAAACGAAGAATGGCGAGGCACTGACATAATATTCTATTTATCATGTAGATTATCCACATTTTTTGTATGAATTACTATTGTTACCTATTTCTCAGAATGTTACGCTTATCGAGGACGCCGTCATGTTGTTGTTTTTTGTTTGTTTTATGACGTCAGGCAACGTTACGTACAATAAACGCCGAGGGATTCCGCATTGATTTTCTCTATTGGTCAGTGCCTAATAAAGCAAAATTTAATAGGTCACCCCTTTATTAGGTAGAAAAGTGCATATCTCAATGATAAATCTTTAAAAGCGAAAACAAGCGTTACGTCATATAACGCGGGCAGTTCGGTAATTACTTAAAATGAGTATGTCCCTTTAAAATCTCTTCTTATTTTAGCACAATTTGCTCACAGGAAGTTGGATATTACAACTCTGCATGTCCAAGAATAATACGTTACATACCCATTAGCATGATCCCTTACTGTAAATCACTGTTAGACAAGCATTGCATGAGCAAAATGCGTTATTCAATTAAATATCAGATGACGAGGCCCGCTCAATAAAGCTTTTGTGTGAAGTAAACATATAAGCAGGTTTTTCATTAATGGTGTTTTGATTTTATTTTTGTTATTTTTATTCCAAAAGAATAAAGAATTACCAGAACAGTTTTGTATTTAGTACACATGCATTTTTGTTTTAGCTATAACCAAGATAATATTCAATATAGCAATGCTAAACAAAGAAATAACTTTAATCTTTAATCTGGCCTCAACTTATATACCTGACTGCTCGGCCATGTAGCATGTCAGCAGTAAATATGTAAGCTTTCCGTGCATTTACAATGACCAGTTAGCGTTGGGAAATATCTTCGGTTTTGAGATAAGAAACGTAAGTTGCCTACAGCAAGTTGAAAATATGTATTTTCCATTAAAGGAAAGCAAACCATGATACCGAACTGGGCTATACACACAATTCGGTAAGAAATGGTCATGGCACTTATTTAGTTGTTAGGAGTACCCCTTATGTTCACGGTGGTTTCACGGCGGTTTTGCTGGGGTGCGGAAGTGCTAACGTAGGTGCTTGAGACGAAAATACAAGTCAACTTGACATGACGTAACACCTGGACGTCCTTGTAGGTCAAACAGTCTCTCTCAGACGTTGACAACGTATTATTATAATGCATTTATGTACGCCAAGATGGACAGATATCGTACGCTGCGAAATTCCGTTCAACAGCTATCTGACGGCGTCTCACTTTGATCTTTACGTAAACTTGGCATCAAGACAACTTTACCTTTGACAAAAATCCTGGATTATTGATGTGTCTGAATACACATTCCACGACCCGTGCATCACGTGCTTACGTTAAATATTGTATTTCACGTTTTATGCAACAGCCATTTTCAATAAAATCTATAGCTGAGGTATCGGTGGCGATTTTCAGTAGCTGGTAAATTAACAACAGATTATTTGAAAAATCAAATGTACCTATAAACTAACC
This sequence comes from Cyrtodaria siliqua, assembly GCA_037043455.1. Taxonomy (NCBI): domain Eukaryota; kingdom Metazoa; phylum Mollusca; class Bivalvia; order Adapedonta; family Hiatellidae; genus Cyrtodaria; species Cyrtodaria siliqua. The sequence goes on from JAWPHD010004944.1 coordinate 85,394, forward strand.
TTAAAAAGTTTTTTCCTTAAGTATATAATGCAAATAACATTTGAACACACCATGATTAAGATGTATCAGTATATGTAGTCCATCATGTCGCATAACTTTATATGTACATTAAGGACTATTGGTCAGCCATCTTTGATCCAAAAAATCCAAAATCGATGATAGTAAATTTTTCAACAATGTACGCATTTTAGGCACGACCAATGTCAATCGTATAGTACATGACAGTAATTCAACACTATTGATGTGAACATGATATTAGAAAGAATACTTATATGGCAGAAATCGTGCGCTTTATATTCGAAAGTTTGGTACAGTTTTACTCAAAGTTGTTTTGTTTTTTATGTGAAATAAACTGGTCCATAAAATAGTCCATTTATCCAGCGAGTGCAGACGAGACATCATTTCTGAATAAAATAAGCCATGTTATCACATCATCCAAAATTCGAAGTACACCATTGATAAAAATGAAGATTTTCTTTATACGCCATGTATATGTATTCAACACACACACATGATACACATGAAAAGCATGCACGTGAATTGTAAATTGAAATATGCGGTATGGTGAAACATTCGGATAAACAGGTCACTTGATCGTATTCATATGTTATTATTTAGTTTGTGCTGTTTTTATTCAAATATAATGATAAATTAGTCTTGTTTTGCCATGTTTCACAACAGTCACTCAGTTGTGTTTAATACATCCAAAAATATAGTTGCCGTTTATAATAGTTTGACAATTAAAACCCGTCAGTGCCACAGCATTGAGATTGTTTTGAAAGTACGTGCCATTGAAAGAATAGCTTCTTTTTTTTTACAATGATTGACTTTAAAATTTGGATGATGTGATAACATGTCGTATTTAATTTAGAAATGATGTCTCGTGTGCCATCTTTAGATAAATGGACAATTCTGCGGACAAATTTATTTAACATAAAAAACAAAACATCTTCGAGTAAAATTGTACTTTTTGGTATTATTTTCACATCAATAGTGTTGAAATACTGTCATATAGTATATCATTGACAATGTTCATGCCTATAATATGCATTTGAATGAAAATTTCAATTAACCTAGCCTCGGTCACCCGGCCCGCTTCTGATTTCTTCGTTACGCTATGCTTCAAGGATCCAGAACCAGGGCCTGGGGAAACTACGACGTTTAAAATCGCCCTCTCGTTTTGGGCGATTTTGGAGAGATTTTGAGAGATTCAACGAGACTTTCAGAATACATCTTTTTAAGATAATTTAATAACAATTTCTTATTTTTAACTTATGAGAAGTAGCAAGTGACGTTAAAAAGTTTAACTGATTCGTCAGCAATTGACGTTGTACGTTTATTTACAACATGACGTCACGCAAACATCCACTCTATGCGCGTGAAAAAAGGCGCGAATAAATTGTGCTAATCGCTAGTGGGCGCTTTAATTGGCCTAATCTGCCCAATCTGCAAGTAAGACATATGCATTATACGGTCTGGCTGGCCGAGACTACAATTAACCATACCCCATTCATTTTGGATTTTCTTTTCAAAGATGGCTGACCAATAGTCCTTAACGTTAACCTTGCGTTAAGTAAAGCTATTAAACTAAGATTCTCTCTCAATAATGTGCATCTAGTTATATTCGGTATTTAATAAGATGTCCTCTATATGTTGTGAAATTCCTATTTAGCGTTTAGTTTAAACATATTTATTTTACATCGATTTCGAAACAAGTTCTTGCAACTTAGATTATTCACTCTCGATGGCTTCCTGGGTAAAACCAGTACTAAGCAATGTGGATTAATTATCCTGCTCAAGGATAAATAACGTGGCCGCGGAGAGGATCGAACCCATGACCTCTCGATCTAGAGTTCGGCGCTCTACCACTGAACCACGCACTCCATTATTTAGTGTTAGAAATGCTACAAAGTATCAACATGTAATGGCAGTGTAGTTTAAAATCAGTGTCCGTATTCATAAAGCTTCTTACCAAAATCTACTTAAGTCAGAATGTATCATTTTTCAAAACATCTTTTTCTATCGATTTAAGACATCTTTATATTTTTAATAGTGCTGTGGATAGATAAAACCCACGGCTAAACATTTATCTTAAAATAGATGCTCTGTAGAGTCGCTGAGAGATTAATAAAGATATTTGGAATTGTGTAAACATCTTAATATTTTCTGCTTATGTTGCTTTATGAATACGGGCCCAGGTCTCGAAGAGAATATACGAGCAAATGATAGTCAAGGATCCCAGGTTCGAATACTGTTAAGGGCGACAGTTTTTTGTTAAATATATGCAAAAGCCGCACTTATCGATGTTACAAGCTAGATAAAAATATAGCTTTTATCATATCATTTGTTGTCTTAAATACCGTTGTTATGATTGTTTGAAACTGCTTAACCCGTGACTCATTCATATTGAGAAAAAAATAGTAATTAATACTTATAGGTTATTTAACATGGTTCTGTACAATACGGAGATATATTTGGACGAGTACACAGCTGGAAAAGTCATATTGGACGAGCCGTTAGGCGAGTCCAATATGATTTTTTCCAGCTGTGTACGAGTCCAAATATATCCCGTATTGTACAGAACCATGTTAAGTAACCTTTTTATTCTATACCTTTATTTTAACCAATCATTTATAATTCGGATATAACTTTCGTTTGTTTCATGCTTTCAAGCAAGTCGCTATGAACATCGAAAGCACAATTGCATGTAGGTCTATGTATTTTATATATTGTGTTCGACATGGCTTACTCTCAAGCTTTATTTGCTTGAAAGAATGCCCATTTCTCCGTTGTCAACAGTGATTAAATACTACCGAAGGTCAGTTTCAAACAATGATATATTATGCTAGTTTTTTGTGTTTTTTTTTTGTTATAAAGGAAAATTAAATAAAAATATGTGCAATAGATAGGTTTTCATTACTTGACAACAATTTATGGTTAGGTAATGACAGAAGCCTGTCGGTTCTGATTTTTATTCGGACCTTTTCACGCGTTTCGGTCTTTATCATAGGTTTAACATGGAACCTGTGAAGCGTACAATACGAACAAAATACGGGATATTTTGTACGCGCGTGCGTCCCGATACGGAAATATATTGTACGGTCACATGACTCGAAAGAGCGTCTACGATTGGATGTATAAATTAGGTATAGAATAACATATTTTATTTCACCTCGAAGCGATAAAACTTCAATATTTAAATATAACATGTTCACATTTTTCGATAAAATAAAATCACTCCAAAACAACACATGTGTCCTCTATTTATTATGGCTGCATGTTTAGTGATTGACCCCGCTACAGCCAATAACTACGCTGTGCAATGACTAGATAACCTTTTGGGACTCTATGCCGCGACAAAGGGACGTAGGTGCATGAGCTTTCGTCCCGCGGGTTTTCTGGTCGTACCCTAGATTGGTTTTCTCTTTGGCTGAAAATGTTGTCGTTGTTCAGTACAATTCTGGATCTGGATACATCCTTAGATGTTTCTTATTTTGTATTTTATATAGCTTTACAACAACATATTAGTTTTTCTTTTGTTAGTTTCTCAGGAGGCCGACATTATTGTTAGAGAATCCTTTTGATGGGATGTAGGTTTGCTTACCCTGCCTTGTCTATTTGGGCGCTGAAGACAGGATAAATTAGCGAGGATTGTGTACGCATAAAATCGATTTAAGCTAACCTGTAGGCCTTATTGCCTACTGACTGTTCCGAGTCGGTAACCCTGTCTTCACCACCCATTCTGTTGTATTTTGTCTTTTTTATTGTATAATTAATTCTAGTGCTAATTGTTTGTAGTACAGTGCGGACCTACGATGTCATTGCGTTTGGACGCTGTGGTTGCTATAGGACCCTAGTATATCTTATTTTACTTTTTACTTTTTATATATCATTTATTATTCTGAATACAATAGCACACCAGTGATAAATAGCGCCTGTCTTACCTTTTCAACTTTTAATTTTCTCCCGTACGAATATGGCACTTCTCCGAAATTCCAATCGCCCAAATCTTTGATTGGTTGCGAATGCCAAAGGCAAAACGTACGAATGTACTCAAACTATACTGATAAAAATAAGTTTAGCAAGTAAATAACATATTAAAATCCCGTTGACCGGATTGTAGGAAATATGTAGAAGCGGTCATGGGCAATACCCGTATTAACTTCTATACGGCTCCCCAGAGCAATCTACTGAAGATAATGCAAGGCTGGAATAGATGAAAAGCAAAACAGACTTTCAACGATGTACTGGATTCCCAAATTACACAACCAACCAAATAAAGCCCGTTTTATTTTCAAGTCTAGTTCTTGCACCATTACAAATATCTCCAAACTTTTAACATCTTGTCTTATTGCCGTCTTACTGCCGTTAAAGATCACATTAAACAATATTGTGCTAAAGCTTATGAAAACTCTGGGATTAAGTTATTTTGGTCTATTAAAATTTCAGGCGACGTTCTTGATACAATTTGCAAGCTTCATCTATAAGAACTTATGATTTTTCTACATTATATACAACTTTACCACACAACCTTATCAAAGACAAGCTTATTCTTCTCATTCAAAAAACTTTTGCTAGGGAAAATACTACATTTTTGGCCTGTAACAATATTAAAGCGTTTTTTTACTAACGGCAGTTTGGACAATTACACTATGTGGACTTGCCATGAAGTTTTGTGAATCACCTATTTTTCTTTTAGATAATATTTTCGTCTGGTATGGAACTACCGTTTATAGACATATTGTTGATATCCCTATGGGTACAAACTGTGCGTCCCTTATCGCAGATTTGTTTTAATATTGCTATAAAAGAGAGTTCACGTTGAGTCTTTCACCAGATACCCAGGCATATGTTAATTGTTAATTATCCCCATTTGGATGGGGCTGTTCCCCGAGCAACTTCTTATGGGGTCTATTTGTCTCAACTTATTCGTGTTGCTAGAGCTTATACTCGAGTTGAGGACTTTAATATTCGTAATATTTATATAACTTAAAAGCCACTCCATCAGGGCTACCTTTACCATAAACTTCAAAAACAGTTTCAACATTTTATTATCGTAACCCTGATCTTCTTTCCAAATATAATAGTAATTTAAGAAGTCTTCTGCGATAAGGACTATCACAACCTGACGTGATTTACAAACTTCGTAAGATCCTTGGTCATGATCACTTGCATACTATGTTCAAAGGTTTATCAAAAGTGGCTATGACCTTATCATTTCGCAACGCGCTTCATGCTTGGTGGTTGACCCGTTTACAGTTTGCCACTATGCTTTCCTCTAATTGTGCGATGACCGGACAGGCTGTGGACCCAATGATGAACATCATCTACCTAAAAAGCCCAATAGGACGGTGACGTTTGATGTTTGTCTGCAATATTGTCTTGTCGTGCCCTCAATGGTTTATTCTCTTGTTGCTATGGCTTCTTCCAAGTCATTGAGTACCTTCTTTGTGGCTTTCTAGGCTATTGTTTTTTGTATTTATACTTATATTGCCTATTAATGCTGCCTTGTTGGTTAGGAAATAGTTCATGGCGGGGATTTCTTTATGTACACTGTCCCGTTTTATTGGGATGACAGTTGGGTAAGTGAGGTTTAGTGCACCCTATAACCTGGTTTAAAAAAACCAGCGGCGTTTTTCTGCCACTGACCGTTCCAAGCGGTAGCCCTTTTTGTGTTTGTGACGTCATATGCCTTTATTCCGTTTTAACATTGCCATTTATGTTTGTCGTTTTGCGTGTTTTTGGGTTTACTGTGTTCTGTGGAAGCTGCATTTCCTGTTTGACTTTTATACTTATTTTTACATAATTATCAGTTATATTAAGGGAATAAGTCTCAAAAATAAATATGCGAAAACAATAGCAACATGTGGTAATCTACATGTTTTACAGAAATTATAATTTCGCTCTAATGTCAATGTAAATAGAGGTAATTTCACAAATGATACGCTTTGGTTCCCTATATCTTAAAATAATGGCAGGGAAATTGCCGATTGTTTTAGCGGTTTTTTATAACTTGAGACCCATAAGAGTTGTGTTGTAATGTTTAATTTTGCTCTTTACCTTATTTGTATTTTTCAATGTGAAATAGTATGTTTTAACTAAATGGGAGATAACGCTGATACTCACATTGGAATACAAAAAGTAAGTGAAAAAAAAGATCAACCTAAATTGTGACGATGATTTAAAATACTTCACAATATAAAAGAACATTACATTTATTTAAACTAGATGTTGCAAAAGGGCTTGCTAAACTTTATTTTTTTTAGTATATAATTTTATTTTAAGTTATACTGCCAATACTAATATGAGCATGCAGATATTATATTCAAATATGAAATATATTTAAATATGTTACAATCTTACAGATCTTACAGAAGAAAGAGAGCTTTAATTTGTGTATATGCATTTCGTGCATTTGGCTTTTACTATACAATTTACATTCAAATATTATGTCAAAATGCATGTAAATGAATACCTTCATATTCATTGCTATTTTTGCGACAAGACGTAAACATACAGATAATATGTATTGTATTATATTCGGTTAGCTATGACCAATATCGTTTTAATATCTATCATGGCTTTTGTAATAAAGTATTAGTATATTAATATTGCTATTACTATTAGTATCAGTGTTTTAAACCAATTTTTATTGTGGTGTCGCATACTTTGCTTCTAGATAATTATTTATCTACTAGTCATGCTAATTGTCGTTTGTTATGAATTGTCCTTTTTGTTGTTTGGTTTACTGCATTTTGTGTATGCTACACTTCCTGTATCTGCTTAAGTAGTAGTGTTAGTAGTTACTGTAGTGGTAATATTAGTATTCGAGGTGTATTCGTAGTATACGTAATCGTATTCGTTTTTTACTGCAAACGCATTTACAATGTCCGTTCACTTTCAGTGTAACAAGAAACGTCAATACTCGCCCATATTGACGTGTAGTAAGGTCATGTTGATTGTGTAATGTATACTCGTTCGTGATTGGGGCAATTTCCTGTTAATGTCAAAAAAAAGTATGTCACGTGATGTAAACAATGTTGATTTCATTGTGGAATTTCCCACGAGGTGATGACGATATGTTTTTTCAAAATAATAAATTGGTGAAAACTAAAATTTAAAAGTGCGTATGGAATAAAAAGGTTATTAGATTTATATTGGAATATGCACTCGTTCTTTAGCGCATACATATTGCGCTTCTAAAGTATCGTGAAAGAACTCGTGCATATATCCCAATATAAACCTAATAACCTATAATTAGTTTAAGTGTAATTATTTTTTAATTATTAGTATTAGTATTATTACTATTATTATAATTACAGAAAAAGAGACGCATTCTACAGAACTCTAAATTCTGCCAAGACGTTATTGGTATTTTTTGTCGTGTACCTGATTTGCTGGATGCCCTACGTCATAGTCCTCGTGCTGGACAATAACGACACGTTTGCCATGGAAACACACTTATTTGTCATCCTCCTTGCCCACGCCCACTCCTCCACGCCATGTCTCATTTATCTTGCATTGAAGAAGTGAGTAAAGCCGTGTCCTAAACCCTTTCGCTGCCACAGTCGGACACATTGATTGTACGACCAGTGTAGGCCCAGATCAACATGCACACTCGCTGATCAGGGTTTATACTGTTCGTCACCCTGTAAGAATGTTTTCCTCAACACTTTATATATAAAATATACCCGGAAGGTTTTAATTCGAATTTTAGCAGACGACATTTGAAATTTGGCGGCAAAAGGGTTAATGTATGTTTACTTTTTATGAGTTGTTCAGCAAATCTATAAATACAAATATCATATACCGTCAATGTGAGTAACTAACTGATAATTATAGTATATTTGTCCAAATTATACTGCATCTGGCAAAATGTCAAGTCAATTCAGCCTTTTTAAGAATTTGCGCTTGCTAAATTATTGTCAAAGGAGTGAGTACCCAGCTGACACAACCATATTGGACGAGCCGCTAATTTTCAGATAATCAACTTTGATATTGAGTAGTTTCAGTCAAATAACGTTTTATGGTTTAGCTCATTTTGGTTCATCAAGTCAAATTACTTATGCTCACTGAATGGAAATATTCAAATTCCTATAATTGCAGTCACTCGAAAATTTAGATGATACAAACAATGTGATTGGTTAAAGGACGATCACATGATCAATGAACTGTACGACACACTACTTTCATCCGCCATTCATAAAGTGTGCGAAAAAACAACAGCAACCCGTATTTATTGTAATAATTTGTTTTAATAAATTAAGAAAATAAGTACTTGTAGGATAGTAATTGCAATACTAAGGGTTAAATGTATTTATATCTGCGTAACTGCAACTGCATTATGTTAAGCTGTGTGATGACAACTGCAGTTATTTTCTGATGAACGCAGATAAAAATACATTAAACCCTTAATGAAATGATCGTCGACATTACGTTATTATAGATAATTGTAAACTAGTTAGTCATTACTATTCAATACTTTTCAGAAAATTTCGGGACCACTTGTGTATGATATTTCGAAATAATAACCGAGTACAACCTACAATGACAGCCAGTCCAACTCGGCGAGTTATCTACAGGAGAGGAATCCCTCGTATCAGTAATGACAGAAGTACCAGCAGTCTAGTCACGATATGTGTCATACCCAATGCTTTCCCATTGAAAGAGGCATGGCTTCCACAACCTAACAATGCCGGCAGTTGTCACATTTAGTATACCTTCGGAAGAGATGAGATATTTATGTATGTCGCTGAACATTATAATCGTGCTCATTTTGACATGTATTTGTAAAGGTGCATGCTTGTTCAATAAAAGATAGTTTATTAAAATACCCCATGCTGATTGGTTATTTTGGAGGTATTAAATTTCCTATCAAGACTTCGGATGTCACGTTTTTCAGCTGCTAGTACGTCATTTTAAACGATTTTAAACGCCAGAAAACATACAAAACAACAATTACGTTATTTTAAAGCAACTTTACCAACACATTTAAATACAATGTAAGTTGTGAGAAAGTGTTTGTAGTATGTTGTTCAATCTCCCGAAAACGTGTGTATTAAATACATAAAAATCCATGTCAGATAAGAAATAAAATATTTCCAGAGGATTTATAGTGTGCGAGATCAAGAGAAACTAAAAAACATTAACCGAAATTATGAAATAATCGATTGATTCGGCGGATTTGGTTTAATGCAATAATATATCTAAGAAAAGTTATATAATTAAGAAACAAACAAGGTTTTACGCAAGCGTAAAAAAGCTGCCGATAAGTAAATAAACATGACTGTGAGCATGTGAACAGATAGGAATGCAAGCAATTGTTTGTATAATTAATGAAAATCTGAGAGTTATCAAGCTGAAATAAGTGTTGCTGTTTTTATCAAAAGCAATAACTACGCCATGGATGCGTCAATAGTGTTCACTGTGAAACTTGGCCAAGGTCTTATTGATATAATCCTTAATGATAGTTAAAAAAATATATAACAACACAGACTTTTTAACGTTTCGGCTTGACAGCCTTCATCAGAATTTAATTGTCTGATATAATCATTCAAATGCAAATTGATAAAAAATCAAAAATCGTTTTAAGTCACAGTGTGGACAAGCTGATTTTGTCTCTTCTGTTTGGCATTATAGACGCTAAACTTCGTCGTTATATATTCATGGATTCAATAAAGTTCATGGATCTTCATCAAAACATCCCGGACACATAAAGATCCCGGAAACATTGCCGAATTTTACACTGAGAAGACTGATATACGAAAACGTCAAATCCACAGGCGAAACGGTAACCTCTGAAGGTTCCAAAATATGTGTTTATACCATTCAAGTTTTTCAGACGAGTTCTCTAGGAATTCAACTTGCAAAGCATGCTTATAGCCACTTACATGAGTCACAGTCTCTTTACCATAGACAGATAAGGGTCAGCTGCAGCTGAATAAAATATTTCCAGCGGGTTTATATTGTCTCAGATCAATACCTGATGGGCGGGAGTTGAGGACAATCGATAAAAGGGGTCGTAGGCCAGTGGTTTTGATGTGTCCACCAGGTTTAGATCTCGCACAATATAAACCCGCTGAACATATTTTGTTGCTTATCTGACATGGATTTTTTGTATGTATTGTAGACATACATTTTCGAGAGATTGAACATAATACAAATAAATGCTCACAACTTATATTGTATGTCCATCTCTCATCACCAAACGAAGGACATATACAGCTTTAATGTGTTTTTTACAATTTCATTCTTTATGTTTGAAAGTAACGTTGCTTTAAACGAACGTAATCGTTGTTTTAAATGTTTTCTGACGTTGAAAATTGTTGAAAATGAAGTCCTAACGGCTAAAGGACGCGACGTCAGAGGTTTTGACAGGATTTTTTAAAAATTCAATAACCAATCAGCGTTGAGAATTTTAATAAGCCATGTTAGATAATACTGCATTTCTTCTAGTGAAGTAGTTAATGATTTTGAAAAAAAAAGTATTATATACCTATCAATAATATATACAGAGTACCTCGATTATCTTACAATATAATACAACAACCTGTATCGCCTCTAGAGCTTTTCTGAATCTGTCTCACTAAAACAAATGTATTTCGGAGCTACTGTGTATTTCCCATACAGTACACTGATGTCAGATTGGAATCAATTTAGAACTATATGGATGTTTTAATGTGAAATGCGAACTATCACAATGTTTGTGCATTTCTGAAAAGTGTGGGATAATTAAATAATTTAACGTAAAATCAAGTGAACTTGATTGTTTACCCGGATGTGTAATGAACACATGTGGAGATGATCGATGCAATGTAATTTACTTGTTTTCATGCGCATGACAGAGATTAAAAATGAATTCTTTCCTGTTGGTGGTTTTCAATGAATTTGAGTTAATAAAATGTTGTTTGAATTTGGAGGTTTGCTAGGGGGCTTCTTACATTACTTCTGAATAGACTCAATAAAACCGAGTCTGCTGCTTTATTCACTTAATTGTGTTTGTTTCTCCCAAAGGATCACCGTATCAGTATTTATTGACATTCACGCTAGCGTTCGTTTGGTGCAGTGTGGCGGCTGTAAAAGGTCTCCCCGTATTACGAATCAGTAGTGCTATTTTTACTGGTTCTTTGGGACCAACGAGCCCAATACAGGTGGCTTTTACGTAGAATACGGCTTAAGCCGGTGCTGGGGGACGTGAGAGGTTTGCTTCTTACATTACTTCTCATGAACAGACTCAATAAAATCGAGTCTGCTGCTTTATTCTTTTAATTGTGTTTGTTGCTCCCATAGGATCACCTTTATAACAATTATACACTAAAAGGAGCAATTCTCCAGTAAGCGTAGGTGTATAAATCGATCCGGAAATGTAGCTTTCACAGAACAAGGATTTAGGCAAGCATAAAATAGCTGCCGAGAAAAAATTGCATGGGTTGGAACTGGGAACAAAGTTTAACATAATAACCGATCAAGTCACGGGTGTTTAAACAATATTGAAAAAATAATTTTGTCGGGACGACGTAAACACGTCACGACTTTTTTTTCCTACCAAACATTTTGAATCAAGGTGGATGACTCGCTTCGCTCTGGTCCAATCCTTGACATACGTTACTACATATTGATTACCTATTCTCTTTTTTAGCATGACGTGCTAGAAGTACACACCAGCACAGAAATACAAGTGTTCACATGTAAGGAATGCGTGTGCGTTAGCGTGTGCATTACAACACTAGATAAACTTTTCAATGCTACCATGTGTAATTATAAGATTGCGTTATCAAAGTGAAAAACTAAAACAAACTGTTCATTGCTACCTTACAATGTGCCATTACGAAAACCATATAAGAGTCGCTACCGTTCTGGCAGCGAATCGTTCCGGCAGCGAATAAGAAGCAATGCATGTGACATCAGAAACACAAACGGGTGGACAATTGGGGTATCACCCTGGAACGGTCAGTGGTCAAAAAGGATCATAATATAATAAAGCCTAGAAAGCCATACTTAAGACAAGCGCTACCCTCCTTGGAGGATTTATGTAGACTTCATCATAGGGTCCACAATATGCCACTAAACATGCAGTGCGTTGCAAAATAATAGGAGCATAACCTCTTATGATAAACATTTTAACAAGTTTAATAAATATAGCATGAACGTGAATATGACCAAGTATCTTTTTGTAAACACGTCACCATCGAAGTCAGGTTGTGAAAGTCATTGCCTCAGACGAGTTCTTCAATTACTTTAATATTTTAAAAGTAGATCAGGTTTACGATAATAAAATGTTGCAAATGTTTCGAAGTTTATGGCAAAGGTAACCCTGCTGGAGTAACTTTTTAGTTATGCAAATATTACGAATATTAAAGTCCTCAACACGACTACAAGCTCTAGAGAGACGAATAAGTTGAGAAACATGGACCCCAGAAGAAGTAGCTCGGGGAACATCCGCATCTAAATGGGGATAATTAACAATATCAAAATTAAAATCATCTCTCTTGTCATATAATTCGCCATTTTCAACAGAGAGGAGCTGTAAACCAAGAAAAGAAGCCACAGTATCAGAAATGTTAGCTTTGTTGAGTTGAAGTTCCTAGGATAGATATTATCAACCATAGTAGAAAAGAAAGGATTGTCAATGTTCAGTATGTCATCCAAATACCGAGAAGTGTCATTAAAGGCTTCAAGGCGGTAGCCCTATTGTCAACCCTTTTGTGTTTGTGATGTCTTATTTGGCCTTTTATTCATCTTTAAATTTGTTCTTTGTTTCTGTGTGTGTTTGTGGTTGACTGTCGTCCTTGAATGCTGCTTTTCCTGTTCGATTTTTATATCTATATTCAATTACAATTACATCTGCCTGAGTATCGGATGAAAGACTCAACATGAAATCTCTTTCAAATCAATACAAGAACAAATCTGCGACAAAATGTGCACAGTTCGTACCCATAGGGATACCAACAATTTGTCTATAAACGGTAGTTCCATACCTGACGAAAATATTATCTAATAGGAAAAGGAGTGCTTCATAGACGTCTTGGCAAAGATGAGATATAGGGTCCTATAGAAACCACAGCGTCTAAACGCAGTGGCATCGTAGGTCCGCACTATACTACAAACAAGGAGCAATATTTAATTAAATTACACAATGAAAAAGACAAAATACAACAGAAAGGGTGGTGAGGACAGGGTTACCGACTTGGAACGGTCAGTAGGCAATAAGGCCTACAGGTTAGCTTGAATCGATTTTATGTGTACACAATCCTCGCTATTATCCTGTCTTCAGCGCCCAAATAGGCAAGACAGTTTAAACAAAATGACATCCCATCAAAAGGAATTTTCTAACAATAAAGTCCACATCCAGGGAATCTAGCAAACGAAACACTAAGATGTTGTTGTAAAGCTATATAAAATACAAAATAAGAAGCATCTCAGGATGTATCCAAAATTGTACTGAACAACCACAGCATTTGCAGCCAAAGAGAAAACTAATCGGGGTTTCAGTAGGTGCAATCATAGAGTCCCAAGAGTTTGTCCAGTCATCGCACAAGGGAAAAGTGAAGCGTAGTGGCTCATTGTTGAGGGTTCAATCACTAAACATGCAGTGCGTGGTAATACTAAAGGGTCGTACCCTTTTATGACGAACTTCCTGATTAATTTTGAAAAGTGGTCAGGAAACCCGCCAGATCCCTTTAAGGAAATATTTCGAGCCTATTGTATTAGTGTGTGAGTGGGGGTAGGGGGGGGAACCTGCCAGATCCCTTTAAGGACATATTTCGAGCCTATTGTATTTGTGTGTGAGTGAGGGGGGGACGGATTTCTATAGGTAACTGTAACAAAGTGTGATATTCAATTTTTCTTCAGATTATGAGGCCCACCCAATAAAGCATTTGTGACCAGTACACATAATAACACATTAAAGAATGTTGTATATTTATTGTGTTGTGCTCTGATATTGGTTTTAAAAACAATTAAGAAATACCAGATAAGTTTTGTATTCAATAGCTAAATTATGAACATATATTCCTTCATTAAAGTTACCCTCAATATAGCAATGCTGTACACATACAAAACTAAGAGCGGGCCTTAATTTATATACCTGAATTGATCAGCCATGAAGCGCACGGCTGTAAATATTCAAGCTTCCCATGCTTTTTCAATGACCAAGTGTGTCCTTAACTTCCGAAGTTTATAGACCACATCTCCATAAAATACGTATTGTACTTTACCATTTCTGTAGCAGCATGATTGCATGAGTCAGTTTGCTGAGACATTGTTTCTTTATTATCGGTTACAATCAATTTTGATTGTTGCATCTGATTGAATACAGTTATGTACAGAAGTGAAAAAAATCAAAAGCTTTTAAATTTTAATCTACAGAGATATGAATTTGAAAAAGCAGTCTTACAAAACAATGGTTTCAGAAATGTATGTGGAGATAAATCATACAGATGTCATTTAATGTATAATCATCTCGAATAAATAATGGTTGCAGAATAATCTTTACTGCGTCCCGGTTATGTAATTTGTAGCGCTTTGTCACCATCAGTTCTTTCAGTTCTTTTAGCGACCTGGACGAAGTTGTTCAGCGATCGGTTAGCTTAATCCTTAGTGTAAACTTTCAAAGTACAATTTCTCATAAAAACATGTTTCGTATTACTAAAAGTTTTTAATTTGCATTTTTTCTTAACATAATGCTTTCACGTGCTCCATTTCTGGTAGAAATATTCATTTATCGAACATTCAGAGAGATTTGAAATTTTGACTTAACGCTCGATTAATCTTGGAACAACTGAGCCCTGGATTTTAATCCATGATTTGGAACATGTCGTTTTAGATCATTTGTTGTTGTCTAATCCTATTAAATGTCATCCGAGTTGATAAACGTGCACACAGTCACTCATTCCCGCCAGATACATCTTCCTACTGTCCGTATCATATGCAATGCAATAAGAGGCAGCCCCAGCTTGCGATTCCTCTAGCAGTGTCTGTATCTTGGTGCACTCTGCCGATACACGCTGGATAACACTATTCAAGCCACATATATATACAGACCCATCCTCATCTATTGCCATACCAAATGGAGGTCCTAAGCTATCATCACTGTAAATGGCTCTGACCTCTCCCTTCAGGGTCAAACAGGTCACTGTCTTCGTTTTATAATCAGAAACATAGAACATATTGCTATATATTTTAATTGCAATAGAGTGTGGAAAACTAAATAATTGTTCACCATTTTGACCTGTTGTAATCTTCCTTAATAATTGTCCAGTCATGTACATTATCTTGACATAACCCGGCTTGCCCAAAAAACCAACTATCAGTTTAGCTTGACATGCTGCTATACCAAAACACGGTTCACCTGTCCGTATGTTACGACCTAAAGACAACTTATCAGACACGTTCAGAAACTGAATCTCAGGTGTGGCATATAAAGTGACTACAAGCTGTCTGTCACTGACCACTGAAAGATCAGACGGTTCAGAATCAAGTTTTATTTCTTTTACAGTGTTGTCGTTTAAATCCATAAGTTGTACTAAGTAGTTTCGGATATCAATCATAGCGAGTCTTCCATCAGACAAAACTTCAATACCACGTATGCGTGGCATTTCGTCATATTTTTGTGTAGGGATACGGATATCTTCAATCCATTTTACAACTCTCTTGTATCTTTGAAATGTCCCCAAATATTGAATTCCTTTAATAGGTTTCAAATCACGATTTTCAACAAACTGAAAAACTGTAGGTTTAGAATTTATTAGTGTTTGACTTAATGTACGTGCATTTTCCTTGATTTTCAATTGTATCCGTTTCATCAAAACAAAGCTCAAACTGTCAGAATACTTTTTAGATTCCAAATTAGCCTTCATAGAATTAATTTCTTGATTAATTGTTACACTTTGATCAAGTGAACCTTTAAGTCCATCTATAATGTCTCTGACTATTTTATCCTTCTCGTCTATGGCTTCCTGAACTAGATATTTGATGTGGTTGATAACGTCATCTCCAAATTGTATGACTTCATTTGTGTAAGATTGACTTTCAATTTCAGTTGCATGTATTATCTCCTTAGACTTTACCTCTGTTTTTTCAAATATGTGTTGTTGGTCATCTATTTCTTTCAGAAAATTTATATATTCTTCCGAGTTTGAAGTTCCTTTAGATATTTCAGGAATGTACCTCACCCCACACGTTATATGACCAAGTGTCACACAAACGTTACATACTAATTCGTCATGTGCTTCACAGAAATACTCTATAATCTTCCCATGATGTTTGGTACACGTCTCAGTGCAATTGTCATAAGGCTGTTTTAGTTGGTGTGCCTGGTTCGCATCTTTGGGCATCGCTTGTTTATCCTGAATAACATGTTTCTTTGTTGCTCTAACTTTCTTATGATATTGAATACAGTCTCGACACAGATATTCCCAACAATCCACACAGAACCCATGAGCTTCTACGTGTTGATCATCATCGACACACGGATGGCAGAACAAGTCAAGGTTTTCTTGCTGGGCACAACATAGATTTTCGGGCGACACACACTTTTTGCCGGGCACTTCCCTGCCACTCATTTAATAAAACAAGATTGTTCATCTCAATTTAATGCTTATATAAACATCTGTATTCACATTAGAAATGTTTTAAAACTGATTGTTCTTGAGAAATTATCATTTCTTTCCTGTTAGATCATCATAAAATTGACTGTATTGATGATGTACTTGTTTTTCTGACATTATGTGTCATTGGATGACCATCAGATAATCGGAATAATAAGGGCTGTTATATAACTTCTTGAACATAGCATTAAATGTGTAATACCAAACAGGGTGATTAACTGCCAGATTACTTAAGGTACATGTAACCTATTGAAACCATGCTGTCTTTGTCTTTGTTATGATACCAATTATGAGTGATATAGTAAGCATATAACATATTAATAAAAACAAAACAGCCACCGTTTTGCCATTGACCGTTCCAAGACGGTAGCCCTATAATCAATCATGTTATGTTTGTGATGCCACATACTTTGCGTCTTATTTAGGCTTGTTATTTTGGTTTGTTTCAATGCTTGTTTTTGGTTTACTCTCTCAAACTGTGGTCCTCTTAAATACGCCTCATTTAGCTCCCAAACTCCTACATCCACTGCATCTACTTCATCTATTTCGAAATCGACGGACTCTGGTGCAACCAAGAGTCGCTGCCACGGACGTGATAGCGAGAAAAAAAGAAAACTCCTGGGTTAGGGAAGCAGTCAAAAGGATCTGATGATCCGATTGTGCTGCACAACAGATTTGGAGACTTGGAGATGGAGGTTGATGATCCAGCACATCTGGAACTCCCAAAGTCTCCAAGGTCTGCCAACCCAAAGGCCGTAGACTCGTACTTCCGCCGTAGTTACATCAAAATCAAACAAGGTCATTCAATGGAACTGCCGAGGTTTAAAACCTAATTTTGATGAAGTCAGCTTACTTTTAAATAAACACAACCCTGTTGCATTTTGTCTTCAAGAAACTTTCTTGAAGACTAGTGATAAGATATCTTTCTTGTGAATCGAAACATTCCTCACAGAACTGTTGCGTTGAAAACTGGTTTGCAAGCTGTTGCGGTCAGTGTTACGATGCACAGAGTTATAACAATATGCTCCTTACATTTACCGCCCAGTTCTTCACTAGACCTTAAAGATCTAATTCACCTAGTTGCACAATTACCATAAAGTACCTTTTATACTACTGGGTGATTTTAATGCACACAACTATATTTGGGGTTATAAGGATATGAAGGATAAAGGCAAGAAAGTTGAGGATTTTTAGACAAACATAATTTGTGTCTTTTTAATGATAACAAATCACATACTTATTTACATCCAGCTACAGGCTCTCATTCTTCCATTGATTTAACAATATGCGATCCAACGCTCTTGATGAATTTTTCGTGGAGTGTTGGTGACGACCTATGTGGAAGTGACCACTTCCCCTTATTTCTTGAAAATATCGGCCCTCCACTTCTCGAAAAACGCAACGATGGAAATGTCGCAAAGCTGATTGGGATACGTTTCAATCTCTTTGTGAGGAACAATTAAAGTCTTCCGTTTTCGAAGATTCGAAGACGCAACTACTAATTTTACCAAAACATCATGAAGATCCTCATCTAATACTGGATGGGTCGCCAATATCAGTAGTGGATGAGACAAAATGACTTGGTCTTATTTTCGACCGTAAATTAACGTTTATACCACACCTTAAATACTTGAAGGCCAAGTGCCTTAAAGCTCTTAATTTACTTAAAGTTGTTGCAAACACTAATTGGGGAGCAGATCGTAAAGTACTTTTACTACTTTATAGATCTCTTATCAGATACCAACTGGACTACGGCTCAATAGTATATCGATCGACTTGCAAATCATACTTGCACATGCTCGATCCTGTACATAATAAGGATTACGACTCGCCTTAGGTGCCTTTCGTACATCGTGAAGCTAATGAACCATCACTGTCTCATAGACGGGACTTAGCCCTTCAATGTGCCATTAAATTAAATTTAACCCTTCAAACCCAACTTTCGATAATGTTTTTTAATCCTAGTTATGAACTCTTTTTGATCGAAAACCGAAGGCCATTCCACCATTTGGTCTTCGTATTAAACCAAAATTAAGAGATACTGAAATCGACCTAAATGTGATCGCCAAATACAAAGTACCACAAATTCCACCGTGGACTTTGGAAACACCAACAATTATTTTTGATCTTTGTAAAAGTAACAAATCCAGTACAGACCCTTCTGTCTTTCAAAGCGAAGCAAATGAAATTCAATCAAAATACAGTAACTTTCAACATATATACACAGATGGTTCTAAAGATGGAGATAAGGTAGCTGCAGCAGCTGTTGTTCACAAACACAGCATAAAGAGCTGCCTGTCTGACAAGGCCACTATCTTTTCAGCTGAACTTAAGGCAATTGAACTTGCCTTAAATTATATCCAGGAATCTGATGAGGACCATTTTGTAATATTTTCTGATTCCCTTTCATCTCTTCAAGCACTGGGTAATATGAAACATGATAACTCAGTTGTGCTTCAGCTTTAAGAAAAGTACAATTCTCTTATAGTTGATAATATTATTTTCTGCTGGCTTCCAAGCCATGTAGGAATACGTGGTAAGGATAGAGCTGATAGTGCTGCTAAAGCAGCGTTAGGTTTATATATATCTAATGCTAAATTACCTTAAACTGATTTTAAAAGTTGTATTAACATATTTATTCGTAACTCTTGGCAAGCCGCTTGGGATTTGTCAGTTAACAATAAACTCCATTCAATTAAACCATTACTTGGAGAATGGCGTTGTTCTAGTAGACCCATTCGTCGAGAAGAAGTTGTCCTAGTCCGGTGCAGGATAGGGCATACACATTATACTCATTCATATTTATTACAATCTGAGCAATTACCAGAATGTATACCCTGCTTTGTTCCGTTAACGGTCAAACACATATTGTTGGAATGTGTAGACTTTGATCCTATGCGTCAAAGGTACTACAATGTTAATACGATGAAAGAGTTATTTGATACGATAGATTTTAGATGTGTTCTTATATATATTTACTTGTTAATATACCCGTTGACGGGCATTTGTTGATTTACATATATAGTTTATATTACTACCATATCATCCCTTATTGTTTAATAGGTTTATATTTATATATTTACATTAATGTTTAATTACTTAATTCTTCATATTTCGTCGGTTTTTGCGCACAATATGACCTAATTATGTGTCGACGTGCCGTAAAATACCATTCATTATTCATTGTATATATTGCCGACATGCTTACCTACCATGTAGGCGTGCTACGGTATACGGAAGTATTTTTATGAAATAGGAACAAACACATATCTGTTGATTTAAGATATGCCTATATACTGTTCCAAGATGGTATTCCACTTGCCAACCCTTTTATGTTTGTGGTGTCGCACATGTTTTCTATTTCACCGTGTAATCGTGTGATTTTTAAATGCGTGTTTCTGTTTGGTTGTTATTTTGTGAATGCTACATTTCCTGTTCAACTAGTCTGCTGCTTTATTCTCTTAATTGTGTTTTTGCTCCCAAAGGATCACCTTTATCAGTATTTATTAACATTCACACTAGCGTTCGTTTAGTGCAGTGTGGCGGCTGTAAAAAGTCTCCCCGTTCTACGAATCAGTAGTGTTATTTTTACTGGTCCTTTGAGACCAACGACCCCAATATAGGTGGCTTTGAAGTAGAATACCGCTTAAGCCGGTGCTAGGGGGCGTGAGAGGTGTTGCTTCTATCATTACTTTTCATGAACAGACTCAATAAAACCGAGTCTGCTGCTTTATTCCCTTGACTGTGTTTGTTGCTCCCAAAGGATCACCTTTATCAGTATTTATTGTATACTAGTTTTGATAGCACATTAATACTAGTATTGTTATTGTGTATTAACACATACACATACACTAGATAACATCTTCACTATCCTGAAGGAATTAATATAATTGGCTTGTCACAAGTAAGGCACTTTATCCGTGGGGCTATCAGGACTGTTACAAACTTGCACAATTTACTTTTACTATGTGGAAGTTATATATACTATTCAAAATTTGCTAAGAATCACTTTTATTCTTCCATTTAATATTATTAGAAATTAATTCACAATAACGATATTAATTCCATTGATACTTCAGCAATTCCACAATTTGAATCAAGTCATGAGATCACATGACCATACACTCATCTCATAACCTAAATAATTTCATATAAAATAGAAATAGTGCTATTTATTTCAGCAAGACATTTAAACAGCAAAAAAGTGATCCTTAGCAAATTTTGAGTAGTATATATACATGGTTGTCGTTAGTTGACGGAAATGTCCGAAAATATCCGACGCATTCTAATGTTTTGCCTATGGTATAAGCTTATGGCCTGCTACAAAAACAAATTAAAACGGTGACCCTGGGGACATATCCCGCCACAGGGGCCACATTTTACATAGAGATATATATAAAAAGATGGACTTATAAAAAGCGGAAACACTCACATTTCCCTTACCTAAAATCCTTTGAACTGTTTTTGTGTCTTTTGTGCAATATATGCATATATCAGAAAATTAAAATAATAGTGATTTTGCAATTATTCTGAGGAAGCCTTACACTTCCTGTTCGCTGTACGTATCCTCTTTTCAGGCTTGCTAAACTTATTGTTTCCAAGGGATCCCCTTTTCAGTATTTATATATGCAAGCAAAGGCCTGAACGTTTATAGTACATACTTTCAATAATTCATAATATTATAATTAAATCATCGTAGAATAGTTGTTAATTACTGATTCTTACAATTTTATACATATAATGTGATTTTTTTTACATATATACTAACCTTAATGCATAAAAATAGTGGGTGGGGTAATTCGACTTCCAATTTTAAGCAAAATAGTGATTTTAAGCAAAAACGAAGCTTATTTATTCTGTATTAAACTAATCTGAATTATAAACTGAATTGCAGGTTTTAAAAGTACATTAACAATTATGAAAAAAATAATTATATGCAAAAAATGAACATCTAAAATTGTATGCCAAGGGTACAATGATATACCTATTATCATGATTACTGCTCGAATTAAGCTGTATAAGCTATCCTTTCCAGATTGCTATCATGGCAAAATGTCATCTACAGATATGACATTGCTCTTTCCAAAAAATAATGATAGAATTTGCCACCTGAGTTGGTAGCAATATCAAAAATGTTGGGTCCTGGCTAAAGGCCTATATAAATTGTATGTACATTAAATTGTAAACTATTTAATAATAAAGTTTTTGCGCAATTGTGAATCACCCCTCGTTTATTACAATTTAGAATTTATTCCCAACCTTTGAATGCATTGTGCGCATAAGGTTGCATATGTGTTTATAAGGAAATGCATTTTCTTCCTTTCGGAAATAGTTAATAATTAACCTTTGTCCGAACTCAGTCTGGTATGTTTGACACTTGAAAACAACACTAAGTAGAGGCAGAAAGTAAGTAAAAATGTATTATAGTGGCATGTGTATAACAGCATATATACATAAAACATATACAACAATATTGGATCTTAATCAGTCATAATTTGAACATTTAAGAACATTTAAGAAAATGTTTGCACATCATCGTCTATAGCGGTGTGGGTTTGGGGGAGCGGGGGAGGGGGTGTGTCCGTGGTCAAGTGGGTAGATTCTCCGACTTGAAATCACTTGCCGAAGGAATCTGTATCCGGTTTGCGGCACATCGGTGGTTCTACCCAGGTGCCTGTCCATACAATTTTATTCGGTGCCTACCCCATCGACCAATGGAAGATGGAAGATGGAAAGTCGCCTTATGACAGTAGCCAGAAGTTGGTGCCACAATATTCCAATTCAGTTCAATTGGTCTATAGCGGTACTGTCAGTACTGCACATGTATGATATGAGATTGTTGTTCTCAAGGAGGAGATAGAATAGTTCAAATATCGCGATCGGTAGAGTACAGGGGTGTCGTATGAACGGTTCCTCTGGTTTGATCCGTCTTTTTTTTCTCGACCGAATACAATGCGAATATTCTAAAGAAAGAATCGGTGATGCGTTTAATAGAACAACAACATCCGATTAAATGACACCATGCACGTGTTCTAGGAGTATATCAACTTTAGAAATAAATTAGTCATTTTACAAAATAATTGGCGAGCTACTCAATGTGTCCATCAGTGGTTCTCAGAAGAAAAGTTACTGCAAACATAACACAGAAATAGTATATTAATGTAGAGCGCATTCATAGATGGGTATAGTTACGTTTCCATATTGTTGTCAGATGTGTAACTAAACATAGTCGAATTGCTATTTACCAGGCGTGCAAAACAAATCATGAACGGGATGTTACTTTAACATAGAACTTTGCTATGTAGGCTACTCGCCTACGGAAGGCATACGATGACAATACCGCAGGTCACTTGGAAGACAATATCCACAGTAGGGGCGGTCTAAGGCGGAACTATATTGACTGAAGGCGGAGCCATGCGAGCAGCGAGTTAATACACAGTACTTTATTTTAAACGAAAAACTGACGAGTATTGAAAGTACTGAGCGGCGTTGGTTGGTCGAAGAGGATATACTGTCTAGATCCTTTGACGGGGCGTGAAAAAAGCAGAATGCGTTGCATTTGTTTTGTTATATTTTTATTGAAACAAAGTTATGCCATTTATGTGAAGAAGCCTGCCAACAGTTTTATTATGACAATATTATCAAATGTGGAATGTATTGTAAACTATATCCATGTATGCGCGTGTATTACGGGAACATAGTCAGGGTTCTACATTAGATATATGTATGGGGTTGTATTACGAGACAATATCCAGGGTGAGGTTTGTACATACGTAATATGTATGGGCTTTAATTAAGAGACAATATCCAAGGTCAGTACATAAGGTATATATATGGGCCTGTATTAAAGGAGAATATATAGGTTCAAGTTTGTACATTATGTATATATGTATGGGCTTGTATTAAAGGAGAATATCTAAGCAGGTGTGTACATACATTATGTATATATATGGGCTTGTATTATGTGACAATAGTTAGAGACAGGTTTGTACAGAAGGTATATATTAAAGGACAATATATAGGTTCAGGTTTGTACATTATGTATATGCATGGGCTTGTACTACGGGACACTAGTCAGGGCCATCTGTGTACATAAGTAATATGTATGGGTTTCAATTAAGAGACAATATCCAGGGTCAGGTTTGTACATTATATTCATGTATAGGGTTGTATTAAGGGACAATAGTCGGGGCTAGGTTTGTACATAAGGTGTATGTATGTGCTTGTATTATGGGACAATAGTCAGGGTCAGGTTTGTACATAAGTAAAACGTATGGGCTTTAATTAAGAGACACTATTCAGGTTCAGGTTTATATATATGTGGGCTTGTATTAAGGGACAATATCCAAGGTCAGGTTTGTACATAAGATATATGTATGGACTTATATTAAGGGACAATAGTCCGGGAAAGGTTTGTGAATAAGTCGTATATATTGGCCTGTTTTGAAGGACAATATCCAGGGTCATATTTGTACATTAGGTATATGTATGGGCTTGTATTATGGGACAATATCCAGGGTCAGGTTTGTACATACCGTATATATATGGGCCTGCGTTAAGGGACAATAATCTGGGTCCGGTTTGTACTTCAGGTATATGTATGCGCTTGAATTAAGGGACAATATCCAGGGTCAGGTTTGTACATTAGGCATATGTATGGGGTTGTATTACGGGACACTTGTCAGGTACATAAGTAATACTTCTGGACTTTAATTAAGAGACACTATTCAGGTTCAGGTTTGTACATAAATCGTATATATGGGCTTGTATAAAGGGACAATATCCAGGGTCAGGTTTGTACATTGAATATATGTATGGGCTTATATTAAGGGACAATGGTTAGGTTTGTGAATAAGTCGTATATATGTGTTTGTTTTATAAGGAAAATATCCAGGGTCAGATTTGTACATTAGGTATATGTATGGGCCTGCGTTAAGGGACAATATCCAGGGTCGGGTTTGTACATACCGTATATATATGGGTCTGCGTTAAGGGACAATAATCAGGGTCCGGTTTGTACATAAGGTATATGTATGGGCTTGAATTAAGGGACAATATCCAGGATCAGGATTGTACATAAGTCATGTATGGGCTTTAATTAAGAGACAATATCCAGGGTCAGATTTGTACATTAGGTATATGTATGGGTTTGTATTACGGGACAATAGTCAGGTACATATGTAATACTTCTGGGCTTTAATTAAGAGACAATATTCAGGTTCAGGTTTGTACATACATCGTATATATGGGCTTGTATTAAAGGACAATATCCAGGGTCAGGTTTGTACATTAGGTATATGTATGGGCTTGTATTACTGGACATTAGTCAGGGTCAGGTTTGTATATAAGTAATATATATGGCCTTTAATCAAGAGACAATATCCAGGGTCAGGTTTATATATAAGTCGTATATATGGGCCTGTTTCAAAGGACACTGTCTAGGGTCAGGTTTGTACATTAGGTATATGTATTGGGTTGTATTACGGGATAATATCCAGGGACAGGTTTGTACATAAGTAATATGTATTGGCTTGTATTATGGGACAATATCCAGGGTCAGGTTTGTACATAACGTATATATATATATATATGGGCCTGTATTAAAGGACAATAGTCAGGGTCAGGTTTGTACATGAGGTATATGTATGGGCTTGTGTTAAAGGACAATATTCAGGATCAGGTTTGTACATTAGGTATATGTATGGGCCTGTATTAAGGGACACTATTCAGGGTAAGGTTTGTATATTAGGTATATGTGTGGGTTTGTATTAAGGGACAATATCCATGGTCAGGTATGTACATTAGGTATTTGTATGGGCTTTATTACGGGACAATAGTCAGGGTCAGGTTTCGACATAAGTAATATGTATGGGCTTGTATTATGGGACAATATCCAGTGTCAGGTTTGTACATAACGTATATATATAGGCCTGTATTTAAGGACAATATTCACGGTCAGGTTTGTACATTAGGTATATGTATTGGCTTTCATTAAGAGACAGTATCCAGGGTCAGGTTTATACGTAAGTCGTATATATGGGCCAATATCCAGGGTTAATGAGACAATATCCAGTGTCAGGTGTGTACCTTAGGTATATGCATGGACTTGTATTAAGGGACAATAGTCAGGGTCCGGGTTGTAAATAAGGTATATGTACGGGCTTGTATTAAGAGACAATATCCAGGGTCAGGTTTGTTCATAAGGTATAAGTATGGGCCTGTATTAAAAGACACTATTCACGATCACATTTGTACATTAGGTATATGTATGTACTTGTATTAAGGGACAATATCCAGGTCAGGTATGTACATTAGGTATTTGTATGGGCTTGTATTATAGGACGATAATCAGAGTCATGTTTCTACTTTAGATATATGGATGGTGTAGTATTACGGGACAAATAGTTTATATTAATTTTTCATTACTACTTAATTTCTTCATCTTTCGTCGGTTTTTGCGCACAATATGACCTATTTATGTGTCGACGTGCCATGAAACACCATTCATTCATTCGGGACAATATCCAGGGTCAGGTTTGTACATAACGTACTAATTATATGGGCCTGTATTAAAGGACAATATTGAGGTTCATCTTTGTACATAAGGTATATGTATGGGCCTGTATTAAAAGACAATATTCAGTATCAGGTTTGTACATAAGTTACATGTATGGGATTTTATTATGGGACAATATCCAGGGTCAGGTTTGTACATAACGTTTATATATATGGGCCTGTATTAAAGGCCAATATTCAGTGTCAGGTTTGTACATTAGGTACATGTATATATATGGGCTTTATTAAGAGACAGTATCCAGGTTCAGGTTTATACATAAGTAATACGAATGGACTTTTATTAAGAGACACTATCCAGGGTCAGGTTTATACATAAGTCGTGTATATGGGCCTGTATTAAAGAACAATATCCAGGGTCAGGATTGTACATTAGGTATATGCATGAGCTTGTATTAAGGGACAATAGTCAGGGTCAGGTTTGTACATTATGTATATGTATGGGCCTGTGTTAAGGGACAATATCCAGGGTCAGGTATGTACATAACGTATTTGTAAGGGCTTGTATTGCGGGACAATAATCAGGGTCAGGTTTGTACATTCGATATGAGTATAGGGTTGTATTACGGGACAATATCCAGGGTCAGGTTTGTACATAAGTAATATGTATGGGCTTGTATTATGGGACAATATCCAGGGTCAGGTTTGTACATAAGTAATACGAATGGACTTTTATTAAGAGACAATATCCAGGGTCAGGTTTATACATAAGTCGTATATATGGGCCTGTATTAAAGGACAATATCCAGGGTCAGGTTTGTACATTAGGTATATGCATGGGCTTGCATTAAGGGACAATAGTCAGGGTCAGGTTTGTACATTATATATATGTATGGGCGTGTGTTAAAGGACAATACTCAGGGTCAGGTTTGTACATTAGGTATATGTATGGGCTTGTATTAAGGGACAATACCCAGGGTCAGGTATGTACATTACGTATTTGTAAGGGCTTGTATTACGGGGCAATATTCAGGGTCAGGTTTGTACATTCCATATATATATGGGGTTGTATTACGGGACAATATCCAGGGTCAGGTTTGAACATAAGTAATATGTATGGGCTTGTATTATGGGACAATATCCAGGGTCAGGTTTGTACAAAAGTAATACGGATGGGCTTTTATTAGGAGACAATATCCAAGGTCAGGTTTGTACATGGGCCTGTATTAAAGGACAAAAGTCAGGGTCAGGTTTCTGCATAGGTGTATGTATGGGCTTGTATTACGGGACAATAGTCAGGATCAGGTTTCTACATTAGATGTATGTATGGTATGTATGGGCTTGTATTACGGGACAATTGTCAGGGTCAGGTTTCTATATTAGATATATGTATGATATGTATAGGCTTGTATGTATGGGACAACATTCAAGGTCAGGTGTCTACATAAGGCATAATTATGTATGGGCATATTTTCTTTCATATAAAGGCCTTTTTTGTCTTGGACGATAATAAGATATCTACATTTACATTTACAACAAGCATCAGGATCAGGTTTTATCTTAGGGTATATACATATTAGTTTGTTAAATTGTCCCAATATATAAGCTTATACATACACGTAATGTTGAAACCTAATGCAAGCCCATACATATACCTTATGCAGAATCCTAACCGCGACTATTATCCCTTAATACAAGCCCATACATATACCTTATGTAGATATCTGACCCTGACTATTGTTCCTAACTACAAGCACATACATATATATATATAATGTAGAAACCTGACACTAACTATTGTCCCTTAATACAAGCCCATACATATACCTTATGCAGACATCTGACCCTGACTAGTGTCCCTTACTACAAGCCCATACATATATATAATGTAGAAACCTGACCCTGGATATTGTCCTTAAATACAGGCCCACATATATACCTTATATACAAACCTGACCATGAATATTGTCCCTTATTACACGCCCATACATATACACAATGAACATACCTGACCCTGGATTTCTCTTAATTAAAGCCCATACGTATTACTTATGTACAAACCTGACCCTGACATTGTCTCTTAATAAAAGCTAATGTAAAAAGCTGACCCAGATTATTGTCCTTTAATACAGGCCCATACAAATACCTAATGTACATACCTGACCCTGGATATAGTCCCTTAATACAAGCCCATACATATACCTTATGAACAACCTGACCCTGGATATTGTCTCTTAATACACGCCCGTACATATACCTTATGTACAACCCGGACCCTGACTATTGTCCATTAATACAAGCCCATGCATATACCTAAGGTACAAACCTGACCCTGGTTATTGTCCTTTAATACAGGCCCATATATAAACCTGACCCTGGCTATTGTCTCTTAATGAAATCCCATGCACATACCTAATGCACAAACCTGGCCCTGAATATTGTCTTTTAATACAGGCCCATACATATTACTTATGTAGAAACCTGACCCGGTATATTGTCCCATAATACAACCCCATACATATATCTAATGTAGAAACATGACCCTGACAGATGCTCTATGAACCAGGCTAATGCTAATGCTACATGATTCATGTGTTAGCATTCCTTAATTGTAGATGCTATAATATTGATGAGTTAGCATGCTAATATTTACGACCATGTTAACCCCTTCTTTGGAAGGGACCTTATAAAAAGGAAGGGTTTTCTTTGTTCGGGGATTTTTCCTGGCTTTTCCTAGATACAAGAGATCAGTAGTTATGTGAGAGAGACAATATCCTCATTATTGTTAAAATGTTGTAAATAGTGATTCATAATAGTTTCGTAGCAAGTAGAGTTTAAGTAGAAATAAAATTATAGAAAATAGAATTGGACTCGATATTTCTTTCTACCTTTTGCGGTAAGAAATTGTATAAATACAAGCCCATACATATACCTTATGAACAAACCTGACCCTGGATACTGTCTCTTAATACAAGCCCGTTCATATACCTTATGTACAACCCTGACCCTGACTATTGTCCCTTAATACAAACCCATGCATATACCTAAGGTACATACCTGATCCTGGATATTGTCAGTTAATACAAGCCCATACATATACCTTATGAACAAACCTGACCCTGGATATTGTCTCTTAATAGAAGCCCGTGCATATACCTTATGTACAACCTGGACCCTGACTATTGTCCCTTAATACAAGGCCATGCTTATACCTAATGTATAAACCTGACCCTGGATATTGTCATTTAATACAACCCTATACATGAATCTAATGTACAGACTTAACCTTGAATGTTGTCCCTTAAAATACAAGACCATACATATACCTGATGTAGAAATTTGACCCTGACTATTGACCCTGGATATTGCTCTTAATTAAAGCCCATACATTTTACTTATGTACAACCCTGACCCTGGATATTGTCCTTTAATACGAGCCCATACATATACTTTATGTACAAACACGATTCTGACTATTGTTCCTTAAACCTGGTTATTGTCCTGTAATACAGGCCCTTATTATATGCCTTCAGTACAAACCTGACCCTGGATATTGTCTCTTAATTAAAGCCCAAACATATCACTTGTGTACAAACCTGACCCTGGATATTGTCCATATGTATAATACCTTATGTACAAACCGGACCCTGAATATTGTCCTTTAATACAAGCGCATGCATATACCTTATGTAAAAATCTGACCCTGGATAATATCCTTTAATACAGGCCCATATATGAACCTTATGTACAAACCTGACCCTGGATATTGTCTCTTAATACAAACCGTACATATAACTTATGTACAACATGGACCCTGACTATTGTCCCTTAATACAAGGCCATGCATATACCTTATGTATAAACCTGACCCTGGATATTGTCCTTTAATACAACCCTATACATGAATCTAATGTACAGACCTGGACCTGAACGTTGTCCCTTAAAATACAAGACCATACATATACATTATGTAGAAATCTGACCCTGACTATTGTCCCTTAATACAACCCCATACATATACCTAATGTACAAATCTGACCCTGGATATCGTCTCTTAATTAAAGCCCATACATATTACTTATGTACAACCTTGACCCTGGATATCGTCCCTTAATACGAGCCCATACATATACCTTATGAACAAATCGGATTCTGACTATTGTCCCTTACCCCTGGATATTGTCCTGTGATACAGGCCCTTATATATGCCTTCTGTACAAACCTGACCCTGGATATTGTCTTTTAATTAAAGCCCATACATATCACTTGTGTACACACCTGACCTTGGATATTGTCCATAGGTATTATACCTTATGTACAAACCGGACCCGGACTGTTGTCCTTTAATACAAGCGCATGCATATACCTTATGTACAAACCTGACCCTGGATATTATCCTTTAATAGAGGCCCATATATATACTTTATGTACAAACCTGACCCTGGATATTGTCCCTTAATACAAGGCCATGCATATACCTTATGTATAAACCTGACCCTGGATATTGTCCTTTGATACAACCCTATACATGAATCTAATATACAGATCTGGCCCTGAATGTTGTCCCTTAAAATACAAGACCATACATATACCTTATGTAGAAATCTGACCCTGACTATTGTCCGTTAATACAAGCCCATACATATACTTAATGTACAAATCTGACCCTGGATATTGTCCCTTAATACGAGCCCATACATATACCTTATGAACAAATCGGATTCTGACTATTGTCCCTTACCCCTGGATATTGTCCTGTAATACAGGCCCTTATATATGCCTTCTGTACAAACCTGACCCTGGATATTGTCTTTTAATTAAAGCCCATACATATCACTTGTGTACACACCTGACCTTGGATATTGTCCATAGGTATTATACCTTATGTACAAACCGGACCCGGACTGTTGTCCTTTAATACAAGCGCATGCATATACCTTATGTACAAACCTGACCCTGGATATTATCCTTTAATAGAGGCCCATATATATACTTTATGTACAAACCTGACCCTGGATATTGTCCCTTAATACAAGGCCATGCATATACCTTATGTATAAACCTGACCCTGGATATTGTCCTTTGATACAACCCTATACATGAATCTAATATACAGATCTGGCCCTGAATGTTGTCCCTTAAAATACAAGACCATACATATACCTTATGTAGAAATCTGACCCTGACTATTGTCCGTTAATACAAGCCCATACATATACTTAATGTACAAATCTGACCCTGGATATTGTCTCTTAAGTAAAGCCCATACATATTACTTATGTACAACCTTGACTCTGGATATTGTCCCTTAATACGAGCCCATACATATACCTTATGTACAAACCGGATTCTGACTATTGTCCCTTAACCCTGAATATTGTCCTGTAATGCAGGCCCTTATATATGCCTTCTGTACAAACCTAACCCTGGATATTGTCTCTTAATTAAAGCCCATACATATCACTTGTGTACACACCTGACCTTGGATATTGTCCATAGGTATTATACCTTATGTACAAACCGGACCCTGACTATTGTCCTTTAATACAAGCGCATGCATATACCTTATGTACACACCTGACCCTGGATATTATCCTTTAATACAGGCCCATATATATACCTTATGTACAAACCTGAACCTGGATATTGTCCCATAATACAATCCCATACATACACCTTATGTACAAACCTGACCCTGGCTATTGTCCCGTAATATAACCCCATACATATACCTTATGAACAAACCTGACCCTGACTATTGTCCCGTAATACAAGCCCATACATATACATAATGTACATACCTGACCCTGGATATTGTCTCTTAATTAAAGCCCATACATATTACTTATGTACCTAATGTACAAACCGGACCGTGGATATTGTCTTTTAATTAGAGCACATACATATTTCTAATGTACAAACCTGAACCTTTAATACAGGCCCATATATATTCGACTTATGTGCAAACCTGACCCTGGATATTGTCCCTTAATACATGCCCATATAATTATATACCTTTTGTTCAAACCTGGCCCTGGATATTGTCCCTTAATACAAGCCCATACATATAACTTATGTACAAACCTTACCCTGGATATTGTCCCTTAATACAAGCCCATACATATATCTTATGTACAAACCTGACCCTCACTATTTACCCGTAATACAAGCCCATACATATACCTTATGTACAAACCTGACCCTACATATTGTCCTTTTATACAAGCCCATACATATACCTTATGTACAAAGCTGACTTTGACTATTGTTCCGTAATACAAGCCCATGCATGAATATGGTGTAGAAGCCTTGCCCTGGATATTATCACCTAATACAAGCCCATACATATACCTAATGTAGACACCGGACGCTGACGATTGTCTCTTAATACAAGCCAATACATACACCTAATGCAGAAACCTGACCCTGAATATTGTCCCTTAATACAAACCCATACATATACATTATGCGAAAACCTTACCCTGACTATTGTCCCTTAACACAAGCCCATACATATACCTTATGTACAAACCTGACCTTTGATAGTGTTCCTTAATACAAGCCCATGAATATGCCTTATGTACAAATCTGACCCTGACTGTTGTCCCTTAATACAAACCCAAACATATACATAATGCACATATCTTACTCTGACTATTGTCCCTTAATACAGATTAATGTCTCTTAATACAGCCCCATACATGCATCTATTATCGCAACATAACCTGGATATTGTCCGTTAATAGAAGCCCTTACATATGTATACCTTATGTACAAACCTAACCCTGACTGTTGTCCCGTAATACAAACCCATACAAGCCTAAACATATATCTGATGTAAACACCTGGCCATGAGCCGATGTAAAAACCTGGCCATGACTATTGTCCGAATCATACAAGCCCTTACCTACCTAATTTAGAAGCTTGGCCCTGACTTGTTTCCGGTAATACAGGCCTATGAATACCTAATGTAGAAACCGGACCCTGACCATTGTCTATTGTATTGTCTTTGGGGTAACTTGTCATGATCAAGAACGGTCGATCAAGAACACGTATTGAGTACAATGCTTAGTCGTCTTCTTTCATGA
Source organism: Cyrtodaria siliqua (assembly GCA_037043455.1). Taxonomy (NCBI): domain Eukaryota; kingdom Metazoa; phylum Mollusca; class Bivalvia; order Adapedonta; family Hiatellidae; genus Cyrtodaria; species Cyrtodaria siliqua. Next base: position 118,602 of record JAWPHD010004944.1, read on the forward strand.
TACAATTCAATGAATCAGGAAAGTCAATAGTGAACACCGGAAAGAGAAGACGGCCCGCAAAACAACCCTGGGGCACCCCATATTTCTTAGACATGGAAGATTGTACATGTGCAAACATAATTGGTTTGTCTAGTTTCATTTTATTTTATATTGTTTAATTAGAAAATGAATTGAAATAAATGAATTGATATTATACAGACCAGGGAGTGTTACGGTTTAATCACTCGTTGATTTGAAGCTGTCCAAACTCCAATGATACCGCATGCACTAAAATGACATCAAGATGGTTCCAGTCTATAAGTTTGGGAATAATGAGTGTTTATATTGAATAATGAGTGTTTATATTGATATAAACAATAAATTGAGAGATAGAATATTTGCTGTCCAACTACAGCACAAAAATAACAAAAAACAAACAAACAAACACATACAAAAAAAATAAAATATGTTAAAGTTATGAATAAACGATCACATTTTGTTAAATCAATTTCATTGACTGCATATGCTTTTCCTGTACTATTTAGGTAATTTCCCATTGCTAATTATTTCAGTGCATATTGGATTGCAAATAGTTTAAATTACCTGTTAACATATCATTATTTCAACATTAGGAATTATATTTTACGATTGTATGTTATAAATAACATGTGATGTTTTAAATAACACTGATATATATAATGTTTAACCACATGCTCTTTCTGTTTTAGATACTATATTATATGTTTTTATGTTTACATATGTTCTGTCGGAAAATAGCTGACAGAGCTAATGTTATATTTGTTTATAAAACCCGACTTAAAATAAATATTATCGTATCTTTTATCTTGTATCATTAAGTGAGAGATCCAGAGGGATTACCGAGAGAAGAGAGCTCCCTCTAGTAGAAGTGTACCAAAGAGGGGACCTCGGCTGTTGCGACCTCAGCTGCAACAGCTGGGATATATTTGGAGGACAGTTATCAGGGAGAAGTATAACTTGTATGTGTTCGTCTTAGAGACGGCGGTCGTGGGGTTAGCATATTTCCTCCGATAATATAAGAGGCCCCCGGTTCGATCTCCGGTGGTGGTTCATGCTGGGATTAAACAAAGTTCTCAATGAGGTCTCCGTCTGTTGCGACGGATATATTCGCCCCCATCTGCGAGAAAGATGAAATCGGAGCAGCCTGCTCTACGAACACGTCCATATCAACTTTATACATGTACCTCTATTCACTTTAACAATACCTTCTTCTATATATTCTATTCTATTCAATATTAATTTTACGACATTTTATTTGTAAAATCGTTCATGTAAGTATCTACATATTTATACCAATTGTTTTACATTCACAAGTGCATACTGCAGTAGTGAGGAAATGCAAAATACGTAAGAATCCTAAGATAATGACGATAATATAGCACCGCCATTTAATCACTCTATAGCTCCGCCTTAGGCGATCTTAGACCGCCCCTACTGTGGATATTGTCTTCAAAGTGACCTGCGGTATTGTCATCGTACGCTTACCACTCGGCCTACACGCTAGTCATACTGTACAGTGTATCGTACATAAAAAACACAATATTGGTTGTATTATTGATTCATATCGCTCTTTCATTGTATTAACGTTTATTTGTCGAATAAGAGACATATTTTTAAGATTTAACAAACACACAATTTTATCATTCTCGCCCTCGATCGATACTAGTATCATCTCTCGTGTTTGGCACTTGGAATTATGAGGGGAAAAGTGGTCCGGTCAAACATGGCGGCCCCATCACGCAGGACACGCCAGTGAAGACGATATTCAACAAAGACAATCCTTGTACGTGTGGAAGAATCGTGTGAAGAATTTGTTATGGTGCATGACTTTGACTTCATTTGGAGGAAATAATTTAATTAGAACGCGTTATTTTCAGTAGTGCATGTGCACACCGAAGATGAAGTCCTGAAAAATCAGGAGGGCACCTGCCGAATATCAGTGATGAATTTGAAAATTTCGATATGACGTCAGTATGACAATTTTATAACGGAAGCGAGCTAACTTCTGTATTTGTTAACCGTAATTCTGATTGGTTGTAAGCGAACTGCTTCAACCAATAGAAATAACGGTTCTTCAGCAACGGGGCGCGTGGTATTATTCGCCCGAATATATAAACGACGTCATAACGGAAAACCGTTAGTGTAAGACGAGAAGATAGAGATAAGTTAAAACTAGAACAGAGATAGATAAGAATCAAGAAAATGTTAATACGGTTGAAAAGATAAAGATAAATAAGTAGAAGATATAAAAACAAACAATGAAAGAGGCATTATTATAATTATTATGAATTTGTAAATAGTAAATAGAACACAGTAAGAAAATAAATATATAAAGATAAGTTTAATAGTTTTCATCCATCCATCCATCTATAAATAATCAATAAATCCGAACCCATAGGTTTGTTACCCAACAAGGTAGCATTTGGTGTCAGAAGTGCAGATTTAAAATTTTAGAAGTAATATATTCATCTTAGAAAATAGTTCTGTTGAAAATGCTGGTATAACCGGAATAAAGGGAACTTATTTAAAATAAAATTAGCAAACATTGTCAATATTTTATTAAAATAAAGATACATAGAAATGCAGCAGTTCAATTCTCGTTGAGTTTTATCCTGAACTGCTCCGGTCTCCTGAAAAAATAAAAATTTGAATAAAAATAAATTAATTGGATGGAGGTAATCTATTGAAGAAAATCAGCTCAGTTTCTTTAAATTAAAACATTGTAGTATATGTTGATTGGCAGTAGAATTATAGTTTAAAACATGGAGGAATATCAACATGCTTATGATTTTACAAATAATGAAATGGAAACAAATAATGAGATAGTGGTGGAAGAAAATGAAATTGAGATTAGTAACAATACCGCCAATCAGTCCCTACAAAACTCAGAGTTAAATGAAACTCTGAGGAACTTGGAACAATGCATACAAAATAAGATGTCTGGAATGGAGTAGAATGCACAGTAGCATATCTGGTCTCAATAACAATTACAAAAGGAAATGCAAAGTCTAGAGACTGAATTATATTCTGTCAGAGCCAGCATCTCAGAATTGCAAAATCCTGACCCTGAGGTACACTTTAACCTAAGACCTCTACAGACAAACACAGTTAGAATACCGAATGCTACACTGCAACCTGATAACCAAAACAGAAACACAAACCAGAGCACGAGTGATCACCGACATTATACTGGTCAAACAAACCTAAAAATGAAACCACAAGCATATGATGGTTCATCCGATATTGGGGAATATCTTACTCCGTTCAATATAGTTTCAGAGATAAATGGCTGGCCATATCAAGTAAAGTCACTATACTTAGTGGTAATGCTAGTCATAGTTGAGTGAATTGAGTGAAATACAGAAAAGAGATTATGATAGTCTTGTACCGAGACTGCAATATTTCGTATGTGTCGTGCTCGACCGTTTCCAAAGGTCCATTATCATACTCTTTTTTTGTAGAAGTGCTCAGAACAAGATATAGGACCAGAAACAAAGCTGAAATGTATAGATCACAGTTAAAATCAATAACTAGAGTCAAAGTGCAGTCAATCTTAGACTTGGCACTCCATGTGAGAAAATTAACTAGACAAGCATATCCTGATGCAAATTCTTAATTGATTGAAATTTTAGCATTATATTATTTCATTGATAGTCTTGATGATTCAGAAACAAGATTAAGATTGAGAGAATGTTGTCCGAAAACTGTTGGCGATGCCGAAACCATTGCTGTCCGGCTTGAAGCACACAAGTTGGCAGACAAACAGAGAATGCAACTAGATAACGCATACGCACAAAATAGTCATCCAAGACAATATTTAAAAAAGTTGACCAGCTTAGCTCGACTTCTTCAGATACACAAGAAAAAGATACACACAATATATATCAGAACAACACCAACAACAGATACCAAACTAACAATAATTACAGAAAAGAAGATACATCATTCAGAACACCTGCAAATCAGAATCATAACCATCGAAATAACATTCCAATAACCAACATGCCAACAGACAATGTTTTGGAGGTAATGGTTATAAGAATTATCAAGGAAACATATCTCACAACTACACATCTAGAAATCAAGATGGGAGAAACACAAAAACTCAGTATAACACAAAGTTTCAGGGAAACGGAAACGGGTCAAGTTGGAGGACCACAACCAGACCACAGCCAAACTAAGGTCCGATATAATACATTTAAACAGTTTAGAAAGTGAAAATGGTTATTATTGTGATACTCTGGTGAACGGCAATATGATTTCTTTTCTATGTGATTCAGGTGCAAATGTTTCAATAAATAAATAGTAAAATCATAGATAGTTGTCCCCAAGATTCCAAACCCAAAATATTACCAGTAAAATCAATGCTTTTAACAGTTACTGATGAAAGTAAGCCATTCTTGGGAAAATATGATGTAGATGTTTGGGTGATCATCAATTTAATCATGAGATGCTGATTTCAGATATTGTACAAGACGAAATTTTAGGTATTGATTTTATGAAGGCTCACCAATGTGATTTGATTATTAGTAAAACTATCATAAAAGTCAAGGGAGATAACATTCGATGTTATATGAAAAATGGAACCCAACCTACTTGTTGCAGGGTGTCATTAGTTGAAAATGTTGAAATATCTCCAAATACTGAGGTTATTGTTAGGGCAAAGACTTTAGATCAAATTGATAAGAATAGATGTTGTATAGTGGAAGGTACAGAAAGTTTTATTCAAAAGACAGGGTTGTTAGTGGCTAAAGTTTTAGTAGATCCAAAATCTGGTAGTGTTCCTTTGCGGTTGGCAAATTTAACTGATAAACCGGTGAAACTGTTTAAAGATACAGTGACGGCTAATATTCAGCCAGTACAGGTGATTGAGTGTCAATCAGTTAATACAGTAGATATTGCTAGTTCAAAAATAGGTGAGGTATTGCCAGAACATTTGACAGAACTTTTTGATAAATCCAACAAAAATTTAATAAGGAACAAACTCAACAGTTACATCAGTTTTTGATAATACATCAGAATGTTCTTAGTAAAAGTTCAAGTGATATAGGTGATTCTACTTTGGCAAAACACACAATTGATACAGGTAATGAAAAACAGGTAAAAAAAGATCCATACAGAATTCCTTTGGCAAGACGTAAAGTAGCAGAGGAAGAAATACAGAAAATTGAAGAAGAAGGAATTATTGAAAAATGTCCACAAAGTGCATGGAATGCACCGATAGTCATGATCAATAAACCAGATGGTACTATACGGTTTTGCTGTGATTTTCGTGTTTAAATGAGGTGACAGTGAAGGATGCTCAGCCTTTGCCAAGAATTGATGACAATATTGAAGCATTATTGGGTTCGAAATGATGGTCTTGTCTCGATATGAAATCAGGTTATTGGCAACTTGACAAAGATGAAAATGATAGGCATAAAACAGCATTTTCCATACCAGGTGGTAAACAATGGCAGTGGAAACGGTTAGCTTTTGGTATTTGTAATAGTCCGGCTACATTTACCAGGTTGATGCAAATGGTTTTTGCTGGTTTATTGTGGAAAATAGTTATTATTTATCTTGATGATATAATCTGTCATTCAAATGCATATCAGGGACAGTTAGAACATTTGGAAGAGGTTTTAAAAATGTCAACCGATGCTAATCCTAAAAAGTGTGTTCTGTTCCAGAGGAAGGTTACCTTTCTAGGATATCAGTGAGAATGGAGTTGGTACATCTCCAATAAAAATTCAGACCATTAATGATTGGCCCACCCCGAAAATGCAAAAGAGGCTCGAAGTTTTATTTCACTGGCAAGTTACTATAGGTCATATGTATATCAGTTTGCAACATTAGCGAAACCCATACATGAACGTTCTGAAAATGGGAGGAAATTAATTTGGACATCAAATTGTGAACAGTCATTTCAGGTGATCAAACAGAAATTGACAAACAGTCCCATTTTAGCATTCCCCACAGAAGATGGCAAATTTGTTTTAGATTGTGATGCATCTTTTATAGGTCAAGGTGCAGTTCTCTCTCAGATTCAAAATGACAAATAAAAGGTTACTGGATATTTTAGTAAATGCTTCACTAAAACTGAGAGGAGATATTGTGTCACTAGAAGAGAGTTGTTGGCAGTGGTGAATGCCATAAAACATTTCCACCATTATATTTATGGTAGGCCTACACAGTTCGAAGTGATCATTTAAGTTTAAAATGATTACTGAATTTCAAAAATGTTGAAGGTCAACTTGCTCGGTGGCTTACATGTTTTGTCAGCCTATGATTTTAGTATTGAGCACAGGGCAGGAAGGCTGCATACTAATGCAGATGCTTTATCAAGACGTCCGTGCCATGAGAAAGAATTCAAATATTGTGAGAGGGTGGAAAATAAGAATGAAGGGGACATATTGGAATCCGAGAAAAATGTGATTAAGGAAAATGAAAATGTTTGTGCACATGTGTCTGCATGTGTTCCATAGGTTGTCAAATATTTTTGACTGTGGTACTTATTTTGGTGTTTATGCCAGTTGAAGTTGTTTCACTAGTATGCGCGGTGGTTTGGTATTTTGGGTTTGAGACCGGGAAGAGAAAAAGTGAAAAGAAAAAGACAATCGTCGAGCCCGAGTTCAAGGAACACTAGTTCAGTAGTCGTTCATCGTCGGCATCCAGTACATCGTCGTCCTCCAGTACATCGTCGTCATCCAGTACATCATCGTCATCCAGTACATTTATGAAAAGAAATTGCTTAAAAGAAATAGAAGGGTGGGAAACACCACTGAACTTAACAGAAGATGAGAAACAATTAAATGAAATAGGTAAACAAGTAACAGAAAAGAAACAACAATAAGAAATACAAGCGGCAGTTGACTCAATAGAGATAGATGAAGAAATTTTTCTGAGTGAAGGATATCAAAGAGAAGACACAGCTATAGAAGAAGCGAGAAAAGAAGAAGAAAGAAAACTTAGAGAACTTATTGAAAAAGAAAGAATATAAAAAGAAAAGCAAGAAAAGGAGAAAATAGAAAGACTAGAGGAAGAAGGACAATAAAAAGAAACTAATAAAGACAAAGAATCTTAAAAGAAAAACAAGAAAAGAAGAAAATAGAAAAACTAGAGAAAGAAAGACAAGAAAATAAATTACTAAAAGAGAACTATTAGAAAAGGAAAGACAAGAAAAGGAGGAAACAGAACGAACTGAGAAAGAAATACTAGAAAACGAAAGATAAGAAAAAGAAAGACAAGAAAAAGAAACAATTGAAAAAGACAGGATAGACAAAGAAAGACAAGAAAAAGAGATAGAAACACTAGAGAATGAAAGACAAGAAAAGAGATTAGTTAAAGAAAACGGTTAGAAATAAAAATAAAACAAGAAAAAGAAAGTAAAGAAGGAGATAGGATGGAAAAAGAAAGACAGAAACAGAAGACAGTAGAAGGACAAGACAAAGACAGAGAGAAAAATAATAACATTGAAAAAGGAAAAACTGAAAAAGTTACACAAAGTGATAATTTGAAAAGAAAAGGAGATGAAGGACAAAAGCAAAATTGGTATCAAAGGCAAGTAAAGTCATCAGGAGAAAAATTCAGGAAAGAAAAAGATTGAAACTGAAGGCATAGAAAGTAAAAAATGATAAACAAGATAAAGAATCAGGAAAGTGTAAAGATTTTAAAGAAAAGTTATCGAAAGTGGTAAAAGAAAATCTGAATGAAAAACAAAAACACACTGAATTAGGACAAAGTGAAAAGAAAGAAACAACTAAAAAGACGGAATCAAAACACAAAGATGGAAACAGAGAAGCTAAGAAGCTGGATGATACTAATGATGACACAGAGATTATGTTAGAAAACGAGTTTCATAGCCTAGAAGAACAAGTCAAAAGAAAAGAGCTGATCGGAGAAAGTAAAACAAGTAAAACATACACAGAAGCGGGTTTCCTGTACGAACAAATCATTATAACGAGAAAATATCTTGTTAAATGAAGAACAGATAAATAAGTGAAACCGATATATTAATATCATTCATGAAAACAGATAAATAAAGGAAAACTGATATAATTTCTAGAAAACAGATAAATATCTACCTATCTATGAAAACTGCTAGAAAGAAGAATAAAAAGAAAACTAATATTAAAAGTTTTACTTGAGTTAAAACTCTTTTACTATGCTTTCATGGAAATCACGACACATCAGGAACTACTTGCCGTAGAACATATACTGGACCAAAAGGTAAATCTAGTGGAACCCGGTTTCTAAGGAAAGAACATACAGGCAAATAATAATTATAGCTTATAATGTGTTATTAAATCAAATAAAATAACAATATAATATGTACAGTGAATTAATATAAACATAATAGCAGTTTAAGCAGAAACTCATAACTATACTGTGATGAATTGGTTTAAGATGCTGAAATTTATCAATTGACACTTATACTAGTGCGAACCGATTTTTATCAATTGACACTTATACTAGTGCGAACAGATTTTTATCAATTGACACTTATAATAGTGCGAACAGAATCTTATCAATTGACACTTATACTAGTGCGACCATTCATATATTACTTATATGTGTTTATCAATCAAGAAAAGAAGACACAATATGGACAAGTATTATACTAGTGTTTATAATTTAAATTTGTTTATGCCATTTATAATGTGATCTGACTTAACTTGTTAAATGCATATATGTTATGACAATATTTGATGGATATTACACATGACTATTTATCTTACCTCAGCATTGTAGAATTGGCTACTCGAACTCGCCTACACGCTAGTCACACTGTACAGTGTATCGTACATAAAACACAATGTTGGTTGTATTATTGATTCATACCGCTCTTTCGTTGTATTAACGTTTATTTGTCGAATAAGACATATTTTTAAGATGTAACAAACACACAATTTTATAACGGAAGCGAGCCAACTTCTGTATTTGTTAACGATGTTCTGATTGGTTGTAAAAATATTTCCTACCTTACCAGCCCTATGATGAGACTTTAAACCTAGGTCTGCTCGCTAAAAATACAGCGAGGATAAATAAACGCTCATACACACAAAAAAACGTTAGTGTAAGGGTAGAGTAGAAGACAAGAAGATAGAGATAAGTTAAAACTAGAATAGAGATAGATAAGAACCAAGAAAAAGTTAATACGGTTGAAAAGATAAAGATAAATAAGTAGAAGATATAAAAACAAACAATTAAAGAGGTATTATTATAATTATTATGAATGTCTAAATAGTAAATAGAAAATAGTAAGAAAATAAATATATAAAGATAAATTTAATAGTTTTCATCCATCCATCCATCTATAAATAATCAATAAATCAGAACCCATAGGGTTGTTACCCAGCAAGGTAACAACTTTACTTTGACCTATCCGGAAATATGGATTAAATCGGATTCCACAACGGAGTTCGGCTGTGAATATATTTACAAACTCACAATCAAGGCAGTTCTTATTCTTTCTAGTTAGTACAATCATATAGTACGTAACTGAACAATAAAATTATACCATTAAACATTAAACAATCTTAAGAGCTTAATATAATTTTGAGGGGTTGTGGGGGAGGTGGGGGGGGGGGGGGGGGCGGGGGGGGAGAGAAATCCAGAATTATCCATGCGCATATATAGGACAACAGTCCATGATAGGCAACAGAAACACACATATATATATGTATCCTTATAAATTAGCACATACTCATTAAAGACTCTCACTCTAGTCAATAGGCTTCCGTATATATCGGCAGCAATAAGAGAAGTTATGAAATGTATTTAAAAAAAAATATATATATATATATATTCCTGTTTCCCCTATTTCGAGAATTGTTCATTTTCTTATGTTGAGCCAATACGTTTCCCGGATTGCGATATGTTTTCTGAACAGTTGCTTGGTGCATTATGTCCTACTGGTCTTAGATTTGCTTTTGTTTTAGCTCTATTTTGCTGTTATTGTATTCGCCAGACATACCTGTATCGGATATATTCTATGCAACAGAACAGAACAGAACATCACTTTATTAAACTCAAATCACAAGCAGGTGACACAAGAGTATACAGTACAGAAGTTCTTATTATAATACAAATGACATGGTGTTAGTTTTTGCATTTTTACATATACAGTAATAGAAATAAAACAGGTAATATAAGTTTGTATTAGTTTGATTATAGTTTGACTATTGTGTTTTTAATTATCCGAGATGACATCACACTTAAAATCGTACGTCAAACGAAACGTTCATCCACACGTTCTGAAGAGTGCATCAATATGTTAACATACACTACTCAACTTTTATAATCGGTCATTTTTCAAAGAATTATATATTTTTTAATAATTCATATTTTCATTTGAAATTTTAACTGGCGTCGTTTAACAAATATCGCCAGCGATTTATAAAACTTAATCTGCCTTGATTGGACTAAAACCTTGTTGATAAACTTAATAAAATATTGGTATGTGTTTCGGTAATTTCCAGTTTTTAGTATTCGTGCGATTTTCAAAAAAACTGGGTGACCGATTATAAGTTGAGTAATGTATTGTTACGATTAATAGAAATAGACTGAAAAACAGTAAATTAATGTATCTACATCTGATATTTTTCAGTGTGCAAATGTATCCATTATTTTCTGAATCAAGTTGTCTCTTATAGTTACTGCCTCTTTGCTCTTGTGTCGTGTTTAAGCGGCGATATGAACGAAATAGTAGAGTTGTGAACCAGCCTTTTCTCGTGGTTAATAGCGCCTGTCTGTTTCTTTTCATTTGCATAATATATGCGATGATGTTCTCCATGCTCGTCCGTCATGGTTTCTGTTGAGACAATGGTAGACTCTGAAAACAGTCGAATTCTCGTGATAGGGACAGATGCTTTAAAATCGATTATCCTGACATTTGTTTTGTCAGGATCCATTCTTGCGGTCTCATCCGCTTCCATATTCAATTCAGACTCGTCTGATTTTGTGTCTAGTATTGACAAGTTTTGAATAGACCGCGAAAGACTTTTTCTCTCCTGTATGTTTGGTAAGAGAGAATGCTGGGACTGTTGTTGATCTAGAGATAATGTCGGTACCGCAAGGACCTGCTTGGATGTATAATTAGCTTGCTTTGCACGGTTCTCTTTCAAATAGTTTTGATCTCGGTTGTCGTCCAACTGACACAAGTGTACCTGCATATTATAAGTATCTCTAAACTCTTGCTTGTTAAACTGTCCATTGTTATCTTCCTCTTTATATTGATAATTAGCGTCATCGTTGTCTTCTGTAAGTGTACGTTGAATCAGATTATCAGGTTCATTACTTTCAATTAAATTTGCAAATCTTTGTTTAGCAAATGCAGTTTCGATTTGAATATCCGTATCCGTTTCATTGTCATAACCAGTTTCATGATCATCCTCGTTGTGAACATCTTTTTTCGAATCAATGCCGACTTTAGCTTGATAGTTTTGTTCTAGTTCGTCCGCAATAATAGTTTCAGTGTCTGCCTTCTCTACCTGGTTCGTGGCTTGTACCGCTGATATAAGTGAAATTACTGTACGTTCTTCATGAAGCGTTAGCATTTCGTTGCGGTGATCGTTAATATTAAAACCCATGTCCTCGGATACCAAGTGACTTATCTCGGATGGAGGGGGATTACCAGGCAGTTGTGATACGTCAGTGCTGCTGTTGGAATCTGCCGATCTTGGAGGATGATATCCACGCTTTTGAAGTGACTTGCGAAACATGTATTCATTATAAACTTGTTTGTCGTTCTTGATAGGACTTACATTGTCTGTATATCTTTCATTCGCATAGTCAATACTTCTTCTAGTGCTAACTTTGTATGTAAATGTGGAATTTGTATTTCGCGGCTTGGCGTTCGTGCTGCTCAAACTATTGCCTCCGAATTTTGCTTTTTTATATAGTTCATTTACCTTTGTTTTATGATCGTACATAGGATACAGTTTTCTCGTGTTCCATTTTTGTCGCTCAAAGAAGGCTGGATCAACTGAATCCCCAATAGACACAATGCTTAGGCGACTTTCTCCTCTGTCATACGAATTACTTCTTCTATAATGGATGTTGGTACTCTCCGCACCTAACACGCTATTGCTTGGAGCCAGCGGTTCTTTCGCTGGGCCTTTGGTACTAACCTGTGTTTTACTTCTACTAAGATGTTCATTTTCGACTGCTTTAAATATCGGCTCAAGTTTAACAGTGTTGCTTTTCAGGTTTATGGAAGCTTTATTGTCCGTAGGAGTATCATGTGTGGAGTTTTTCTTACCCTTTGATACCTTTGTCTTCTTCACATTAGTTGGTGCAAAGAGATGAGCCGTTCCAATACCAAATGGTTTTGGTGTTAATCTATAAGGAGATGTATCAATGTCGCTGTTCTTTACTCCGAAAGCATACTTATTCTTTTCCTTGAAAATGGCAACGTTTTCTGGTAAGTTTGAATAAGGTACTCGAAGTTTCTGCAGAGCAAATGTCGGGTTTGGTGTCTCGCTGATTCTACTAATCCCTTCAGTGAAGATGTGGTGACCAGAACTATATGTCTTCAGTGAAACTTGCGGTCGAATTATACGACTGGACGTGGTGGTATTCCCATGGGGTGATTCCATGAATTTGTTCTTGGAGGATGATCGTAATGAGACTTTAACTGGTGGAAGACTTCGGAACGTGAGACTTACATCGTCCCCTACACTGTCGTTATACTGATTTAATATCTCCAAATTTAAAGACAGCAATGTTTCGTCAATGGGTTCCAGTTTACTTGACGGCACTTCCTCTTGTTTGAGAGCTTCGTCTAACGTAGTTGGCTTAAAAGTTGTTTTCTTTTGGCGAATACGCCGTGCTGGTGGTTTGATGATGCGCGTTGATTGACCAGGGATGACTACGGGTTGTCTAGAAACTTGAATACTGGACATTTCGGTGCTTTACATTCCCAATCCTAACGTCCATGCCCTACAAATAAATGGAACAAAAATAGGTAAAAAATAGGAGAGTGATTGTATACGCTCAATTAAAGCAATTACAGAAATTCGATTTAGATTGCTTCGGCTGGTGTAAGGAAGGTAAGCAGTGCAATCATCACTTAAGGGCATGACCATACTATACTCAACAAACCGGATCTGCAACATAAAGTATTTTGCTTTCATCTTGAATAAACGTGGACATTTAATAGTTTATACATATTTGTTTTACATCGATTGTGAGACAAGTTCTTTGCAACTTAGATTAATCACTCTCGATTTAATAGTGCTGCTCCCCTACGGCTTGCCATTTGTTACAGTCTATATAGTTATTCTTCTAAAGGTGATTACTGGGTTTGAATGTACAAAAGAGCTATTATTTTAATCATGTTAATGAAACCATTGAAGAATATTTACCAAAGGCCATCTCTTTCTCTACGGCGGGATTTATTGCTTGCGGGAATTATGTTACATTGGCAATTGCGAACTTAAATGTTAAATATATCAAATACGAAACATAATAAGTATTATTTTCATCATGAGTTTATTGGGAATCTCTCACGATGTGTTACCAAACAAATGCGGTCTGATATCATATAACACTAATAATGTCGTAATTGTCTGCTTAATTAGCTAAAGGCGGTTTATATATATATATACTAAACGAAACTCATAACACTTCCATATTACATTTTAAATAATGATATTTTTAAAAAAAAAATAATCTTGTAATGAAATTTCGTTATGGGCGCACTTGAACCGTATTCCAACATTAACGTGCAACATACCGTTGTTCGATTTATTGTCGGATAAGCTATTTTCAGTTGGTGCACGTGCTATTTGATTTCTTTATTAAAATGACAGGTGATGTAAATCAATTGAAATTCAAAATGTTATAATAAGGTGCGTTAGAAGTTCTTATTAGTGTATATAACAAACAAACGTCTTAAAGAATAACACCAGACAAATCAGGCTACATATGGTTGAGGTAAAATATATTAAGTGGCTATACCGCCAACAACATCCAAATTGTACAGCATATGTACGCCTTTTCTAAACCTACTCACGACGAGGTATATATATGTATAACTTACATGTTTTTGAAAACGGCTTTAACCAGCCAGGCAAAACACCAAAACGGGAGCGTCGAATTAAGAGTTACCAACTCATAATTCATTTTACGCATATTCGGTATTTTAAGAACCCGTAAATAAACCTTTACTTTTTATCGGCACATAAACATTATTATATGACCAAAACACCTGGATAGGATTTTGATAAAAAGCGTTTTAGTGTAATTTTGCCGTTATTTGGTGGGTTAGTTTCTTTAAGGTGTGCTATATTGAAACCGTCTCTTATAATACTGTAGTGGTAATTATGTAATATATGTTATATAAGTATGTGTGTATGTCTGAGCCTCGTCATTCTTCGTTTTCGTGCCGATCCTAATAAACTTGGTAGCAAAAGGCACTGACAAAATATTCTATTTGTCATGTAGATTATCCACATTTTCTGTATTATCTATTTCGCAGAAGGTTACTCTTATCGAGGATTCCTCCATGTTGTTGTTTTTTGTTTGTTTTATGACGTCAGATAACGTGACGTCAATGACGTCCGATAACGTTACGTTCAATAAACGCCGAGGGATTCCGCATTGATTTGCTTTATTGGTCAGTGCCTAATAAAGCAAAATGTATTAGGTCACCCCTTTATTAGGCAAAAAAGTGAATATATGCATTATAAACAGTAATATACATGTATAAATTTACAAAATCATAAGTGTGTTGTAAATATAAATCCAAGACATATACATAAAAAGTATAATTATATGGCTTTCGTTAATAAAGCTAAACACAACATTAACAGACATATGATATTTTCAGAATCAATTAATGATATATCTACCGCACTATCAATAGCTGTTAGACAATCAACCCTATTGTTTAATTATAATCTGAACGTTTACAATTACAATGTCCAATTATCCACCCCATTACCTGATCCAAGTTATGATATAAGAGTAGATATACATACTAGAGGCCTTCTTTGACAGTTACGGTTCTTAAACTGCCTGTTATAATTTAAAATAAAGTATCGGTCGTTGATAACATCGGCCGTTTTATATTATAGTAATATAAATCTGTCACTTACCAAAGACGTGGTTATTATTGCCATCTATAATCATTATTGGTTAACATATCATTGTCTTACACATTTAAAATGACAACCGTCCCGTTAATCAGATCCGAGCAAACACTATTGGCTTACTTTCAACGATTAATACACACGAATATTCTGTATTCAGATTAAAGAGCTTTGTCTAATCTCCTATTGTTCTTTGTGTTCTTTATGAACACGTCCATTATGCTATTTCTAATCGTATACTGGTACATTTAACAGAATTAGTTTGGCTTAATCAAAGTTTTACCCTTGGATATAGAAATTACTGAAATGAACGCGAATGCGCCGCCATTTACACTTCATATTATATGATATGGTTTTAAGGAGACACATGGCAATTTTTATTTTTTTTAAAACTCACGACGTCCAGTAGGTTTTACTACATAACTTGCATTATTGTAATCATTAATATCTTAATTATTAGAACTGTTCAGAGCAAGTTGTGTTTGTACTAACTCTAACTGTTGATTATATTGCACCAATAAAATAATTAAACATATTCATGAATGAACGACGAAGAAAATGTGTGAACTAAAATGCTATTTAATAATATGCAAGCAGTTGTAAAGTTAAAATGATACTGGAATAATAAATCGAGAAGCTAATTTTAAATTTCGATGTGTCCCTTTAAAGATATACAAAAACGACCCGGTAGAGTCATTTGCTGACAAAGTCATATAACAGGATATTTCCAACTTAACCTATACGTAGTACTAGTGTACGGGTACCCCAATCTCAGTCATGCAAGGTTAGTGCTGATTTACTAAGGGCAATGAGATTGTTGTATAATCCAATCATCGATAATCTGTGGCGGTATTTGACATAAGTGACTAGAGGGTGTTTATACATGACGTTATTAAAACCTACATTTGTAAGGAAGAAAAAGAAAAGACAATTTCATATTTATTTTCGTTGCAATAACAACCAATACAAAAGTATAACCAACATTTAAAGTAGCTATACCGCCAACAACAGGCACATTTTACAACATAGGCCTGGTATACACCGTTTATATAGAGTTTAATTAACATTGTTGAAGTGATACATGAAATAATTCCCGAGTGAGAAAGATTCTTGCGATATAGAAACGAGTGCGTTTTCGCACGAGTTTTTATATCGCAAGAATATTTCTCACGAGTGAATTATTTTCCGTATCACGACACAAATGTTAATTAAACTATATAGTATATATTCTGTGATGAATTTCTTTCCAATCGTCTTTTGACACAAGTATTCCTTCTTTTGTCACTCCTTTGGCGACTGCGCGGAGTAATATCATGACGTCAATTCCGGACGTAATATCGTGACGTCTATCGTTTAGTTCATAACATTTGGCTACTGTGCTATCTTGCGCACTAGGCGAGATAGCACAGTAGAAGAAGGATATTTTATAGATTTTCTCAAACTGGGAAATTTCTATAATTCATCACAGAATAAATAATATACATGTATATCACTTGCATATTTTGAGATTTGCACAATATAAAATGCTTTAACCAACGTCGAATTAGGAGTCACCAACTCTTAAATCATTTTACGCATTTGCAATAGCTGGCATAGCGGATATATAAAAACCCATGAATTTGTTTTTATACTTTTAATCGGCACATATACATTAGTATATGACCTGAACACATGGATGGAGTTTTAATAAACTATTGTGTAGTGCATTTTTGTCGTTATTTGGAGGGTTAGTTTCTTTAAATGTGTAAAGTTAACTAAAGCATGGTAGAATCCAACCTAAGTCGTGCACGTGGAGCTCATAACCTAATAAATTGGCTCCTGTGCAGCTTAAATTGTTTAATATTCTGGCGTTCAATATTGCTGCAAATTCGATGATGTTCGTTAAATAATGAAAAAGAGCATTCAGCACATATACTAACACACAAGCGGAGCTCAATGGTGCTGGTCTATATTTGAAAGCATTTCAGTGTATGGTTGTCATGGTAACAGTCACATTTTTATCATGTGATTTGAGACATTGTGGACGGGAATTGAATGAGAAAAGGACACCTTGATATGAGATTATACATAAAGTTAATGTATTTGTATACTTATAATAGATAACAATATGGCCAAAAGGGTCTGGGGACATTTTTATTGTTTTACATATAGATTAACACTGATTCTAACACGACCTCCGCAGTCTTTCATATACACAAAGAAGAGAGACAGCTGTATGTTATTCTACGATAAAATACAGCTGTTCCATTAATTGCCCGCGTATATTTCATCCGTTCGAAGCGCACGTTACATGACGTCACTTGGTAAATATACGTCACGAAGACAAACTCAACAGTAATTCTAATGAAATGTTAATTACAACAAACTTGCCATGTTCCCAAACCATGCACACCCACGATATAAACCCATCATATGCATTAATACACATATAACTTTAATACGCATCTTGAACAAGCTGAGAACGTTTGACGTCATACAGCGCAAGCTATATGACGTAAGCAATGACTTAATTGTTTGTCACGTGACTACTAGTGTATTGAAACGCAGAACTTTGCATACGGGGGCGCCCAATGGAACAGCCTGTAAACACAGCAGCCTGATTACCTTGACCTCCGAGATAATAAATAGTGCCCCAACAATAGCGTAAACAAGGGGGTAACTGTTGTGTTAGAATCGAAATAATAAATACCTACCTGTATTTTATCGGTGAATAAAACACAGTTAGTCGTTCGGATGCGAGTAATTAAATCTTAAATCACTCGTGCTAACGCACTCGTGATTTAATTACTACGCATCCGAGCTCCTAACTGTGTTTTATTCACCGATAAAACACAGGTACATATTTATTATTTATTAATTATTCCATCACAAACCCACCAACATTATAAATCTCAATATCAAGACACAGAAAGTGTACGTTGTTACATGGGCTTGTCTCGTCCAACAAAAACATAGAACAAAATAAATACCACTGTTTTAACTCAGTTTGTTCTCCAAGATCAAGGGGTATAACTCTGTACCTTATGCGCTGATTATGCTACAAACCTTTTTCCAAATAAGGGTGAAAGATAACAATAATAATAATAATAATAATATAATGCTACTTCTGAAAAACTCACTATTCGGTCTAGGGGAATATAACTATAGATTTGAGGAAGATCTTAACTTTCGCATATGTACATTTGAACTTAGAGTAAATGTGTCACTTAGAGTAAATGTGTCTCTTAGATAAGCAGGAGTGTTTTAAACATTAGGATTGCTTTTTGGAATTTAACTCTATCGGTCATCCATCTGAGTTCGGTAAAATGTTCTTGCAGTTCTTTTTTTAATTATTTAAAGGGGCTCTGAAAAACTTGAAGAAGGCTGAAAGAATTATAAAAATGCCATGACAAATAAAACCTATTGAAAATTTGCAAAGAAATATAAATGGAGGCGGCTATATTGGAACGATGACGTCATCGCGCCTTTTTACCTTATATGGCATATTGACCAAATGTCTTTTAAAGCAAAGAAAATCACTGCAAATGAAAAATAAGCATACAGTTTAAACATTTTACATCTGTATATTTATTTTTGATCAATTTGCTGTGATTTTCTTTGCTTTAAAATATATTTTGTCAATATGCCATATATGATTAAAAGGCGCGATGACGTCATCGTTCCAAGATATCCGCCTCCATTTATGTTCTTTGCAAATTTTCAATAGGTCATATCTCCTTTATTTTTCATGGCATTTTGATAATTCTTTCAGCCTTCTTCTAGTTTTTTCGAAGCCCTTTTAAATAGATCGTGTTTGAAAATAGTGCATCAACCCCTTTAAGACTAACTGAACATTTCAATAAATCAATTGTCATTCGCGTTAATTATTGACCACGGTTGTTCGTAAAGATCATGATGAATTAAGTCTCATCAAAATGTTTCATAGATCTGAAAATGAAAAGGCCTTTCGTATACTTAGACGAAACTTTACGAGTTGAAGATCAAGTATTGCATACATCGGTATAGCTACTTCAGATATGTTCTGCGGCATATTCGAAAATGCATGGTCTATCAATGTAGAAGAATTAGGTGTTACCCTAGTGGATTTGGTAACCAACTGAGTGAGATTGACAGACTCCATGAGATCAAGCCATGTTTTAGAATTTCTATCTAATTTTAATAAATCGCAGCATTAAGTCACCAAGGACAAAACATTCCTTTTCTTCTACAAATGATTTCTCTACTGCATTTGTGTAATGGTTAAGCCAGTCACTCTTTGACGAAGGTGGTCTGTACGTATAGCAGATAAGGAAATGTGTAGTGTTAGGGTTTAGGATCTTAATCCATATAAATTCAATTGAACTATTGTTCAAGGTCCGATCTTTGTCAGAACACATGGTAAATGATCTCTGACATAAATAATTAAGCCACCGCCATGTGTGATCCTATCTTTTCTAAATAGTTTGAAATTATCTAATCAAAGTTCATTGTTCGGAAACGTATCGTTCAGAAAGGTTTCACATAAGCATAACATGTATCACTATTTAGTTGTTGTGATATAAAAAGTTGAAGCTCATCCAGCTGAGGATAAAGCTAATGAATATTAAGGTGAATTATATACATTCTGTATATGTATGCTACAAACCGTTTTCCAAATACGTGTGAAAGATACAATTTACTGAATTGTGTCAAGAACAAGTTTAATTTGCAGTTAGTTAGTGCTTGTCAATAATCATTTCAGTTTGCCTATGTTCTTGTCTATTTTATCTAGCGATTTCCAAAGCATTCTGTAAAAATGAAATATAGGGTCCTATAGAAACCACAGCGTCCGAGAGCAATGGCATGGTAGGTCCACGCTGTACTGCAAACAAGGACTTCAAAATACAATGAAAGAGACAAAAAACAACAGAAAGGGTGGTGAAGACAGGTAAAGATTTGAATGGTAAATGAAGATTTGAATGATAAATGAAGATTTGAAAACAATTCATTATCGTATGAAGGTTGCTGTATAAATCGGGAATGTTCTCTGTGTAAGGTTGGGGTTGCAGTGTGGCATATTTATTTCAAGTATGGTTACATTTACATTAATACATGTGGGATAATAGTGGTCAGCATTGAAAGGGACACACGGCATGCAATCTTGATTGTTTTGTTTTAAAACTTACGGCGTCCCGTTTGTTTTACTACATAACTTGGATGAGTTAACAAATCGCTATTACTCGCCATTTGAATAGTTCAAAACAAGCGTCTCCACGGTCGAGTGGTTAACGACGTTTCGCCTCTCACCGCTGCGGGTTCGAATCCCTCTTGTAAGTGAGGAAGTATCAATTCTTACGGATTGCGGGAGGTGTACAGTACTGGTTCTACCCAGGAAAAGTGGATAGTACAAAGCATATTACTAATTGTTGATTATATTTAAACATATGGTAGATTAAGAAAGGAAACAGGAAAACTCCAAATTAAAGTTAATATGGTACTGGATTAATAATGTTAGTTGTACATAAAGGCTTCGAGATTGCCGTGTGTCCTTTTGAGACACGTACAAATCTTTGCCGAGTGCCTGGCTGAAATGGTGGCTCCGAGGTAATCCAAATTTTGTGACGTTATACAGCATTTTTTTAAAATGTTATTGCTGCTATGACGTTTTGACAGAGAAAAAAACGTTAAAAATAAAAAAATAATAGAAAATGGCAAGAAACGTAAAATATACTAGATGCGAAGTATTTTTATGGAGGACTAGCTCCGTGGTTGAGACACGCATAAACTAGAGATGTTTTTTTTCTCTCCGAGTTTTTATGATTGGAGGACAGAACTATACTTAGTTGCAAAAGAAACTGGACACTTTGACAATTTTATTTTACACCCTATCCTCTTTATCAAGCGACAGTCCCTTAATGATTCGATCTATTGAAAAACAAATGAAAACATGATATTGGCAATAGAATGATATAAACCTTTGGTACCAAACATGGCATATTCATTTTGGAATTTGTCAATTTAATTCTAAAAACACTTTATACAATTAAATCTAAACAAAACTCAGTTCCACTTTCTTTTGCAACTGAGTATAGATAAATTAAATGTGGGGCCAATGATTTAAAAACATATAATTTATTATTATAATTGATCGTTTTCAGAGACAAGAGCTGTCAGAGACGATTGACTGAGACAAGCCATCTGAACAACTCTATACACATTCTATTAGCAGTTTCATGTTTATGCATAGTTCATGCAAAACTGCAGATAGTGGATTAAACTAACTAAAAGGCCTTCACCTTAATACAAACATATCGGATTTATGAAGATATGCTTCGAAGAACTTATCTTAAAGGATCTATCCCGCTAATAGCAGCCGTATTTTACAACATATGTACATATACGTTTCTTAACCTGCTGATGACGAGGTATACATATAACTTGCATATTTTGAGAATCCAAACTATATAGACACAATATAAACGGCTTTAATCAGTCAAGACAAACCTCAAAACTGGAGCGTCGAATTAAGGGTTACCAACTCGTAATTCATTTACGCATATACAAACACGGTAAGAACCCGTGAAAAATCTATACTTTTAATTGGCACGTATGCATTTTTTATATGACCTGAACACCTGGACAGAGTTTTGGTAAACGGTTTTGCGGTGTAATTTTGTGTTATTTGGCGGGTCAGTAATAGCAGGGAGTAAAGTATACTTACTCCCTGGTAATAGGGTGGGAATTTCAACGGTTTAAAGTTAAAATTATATGGTTATAGGGAGGATCTCAGCCCTTTCCAAGTTATGATCCAGTGGCTATTTCCCCTGTGGTGGGGACTGATCCCACGGTCGATGCCGGTTGGATGGTTGTATCCATCTGTTCATGCCCATAAGTGTATATATGGTTATAGTGTGCGGATGTCAACGGTTTCCAAGGTATGACCCAGGGGTGGGGACGGACCCAGAGTGCGCGCTGGGTGGATGGTATATCCGTCTATTAATGCTCAGTAAGTATATATATATGGTTATAGGGCAGGGATCTCAACAGTTTCCAAGTTATAACCCAGGATTGGGGTCGGACTCCAGGGACGATGCTGATTGGATGGTTGTATCTGTATGTTCATGCTTCGTAAATGTATAACTGTGGTTTCAGATAAAAAAACAACAGTTTTTCCCTATATACGTCTATATAAAACATGTGACGCCTGAGGCGGGGCCAAATTTCCCGCCAGGGTTACCATTTGAACAACCTTTATTGAGTAGCATAACCTATCAGAAAATGCAAAATATGAAAACTTTGGCTGTTTCAGAGAATAAGTTTTTTTAAGTGTTTCCCTATATATATCTACATAATACATGTGACTCCAGTGTCACCATTTGACCCCAGTGTCACCATTTGAACAAACTTGGTAGAAAACCATAAGCTGACGGTATGTGCGAAATATTAAACCTTTGGCTCTTGTAGTTTCAGAGAAGAAGATTTTTTAAAGTGTTACCCTTTATACGTCTATACCTCAGGGTCACCATTTGAACAAACTTAGTAGAGGCCTACAAGCTTACAACTAGAGCCTATAAGTAAATGCAAAATATTAAACCTTTCAGTCTGGTTCTTGTAGTTTCAGAGAAGACAATGTTTTAAAGTGTTTCCCAAATAAGTCTGTGTAAAACTGTGACCCATAGGGCGTGACTGAATTTGACCCTGCGATCACCATTTGAACACACTTTGTAGAGGATCATAGGCTTAAGCTACATGCAATATATGAGAGCTCTGTGACTTGCTGTTTCAAAAAAGAAGATTTTTTAATTTTTTTCCTTTGCAAGTCCATGTATAACATGCAAAATCTCTATATAAAAACCTTGGACCCCCGTCTGTCAGTGGTTCTTGAGAAGATGTTTAATGTTTCGACCTTTTATGGTAATAGTGGCCATGTTGAATTACACGTTGACCTACTTTTATCAAATACGAAAAACATTGATCTCGAAATCATCCATGTGAAGTTTGGTCAAAATTGTTAATAAGGAGATGTCTTTGAAGCAATTGGTGACGGGCGGACGGACGGACGACAGACGGAATGTGATCATAATAAATCATTTTCAAGCTTTCGGCTCACGTGCGCTGAAAATGACGGTGCTAGAGTGTTCAAAAGGCAGAATATGACATTTTTTTTAAAACGCAAAGGCCACAACTCAGATGTGTAACACTAATCCGATACAGCTTGTTCGAGCTTGTCGGAGCTTTTATTAATATCAACAATCTTACCAAGATCGAAATATAAAATGAGTGGAGAGCGTGGTCCAGTGGTAGAGTGCCGAACTCCAGATCGAGAGGTCGTGGGTTCGATCCTCGCCGCGGCCACGTTATTTATCCTTGAGCAAGACAATTAATCCACATTGCTTAGTACTGGTTCTACCCAGGAAGCCATCGAGAGTGATTAATCTAAGGTGCAATAACTTGTTACGCAATCGATGTAAAATAAATATGTTTAAACTAAACAAGAAATCCGTGGATTAACATGTCTCGCCTAACAGGGGCTGGACTTACAAATAAAAAGGTCAATGATGCTTAAATGAAAGTTTATGAACATTTTAGTAACTAAAAACAATCGAGTTTGCCGTTTGCTGAGATGACATTTAAGTGCATTTGTTTAAAAACAAAATGCCATTCTATTAAAAACAAGAGGCCCAAGAGGGCCTGTGGATGCTCTACTGGCTAAAACGGCTCTTATATCAAGGGTTGTCGACATAAAATTCCAATTGGTAGTTTTTTTAAAACATTGCAAAAACAACAGGGATAGGATGGCCTTAGATCGCTCAACTAGTAATCATGGGCAATAAAGAAAAATAAAAAATATCGGACAGGGAAAGCAGCATTCAAGGACGACAGTCAACCACAAAACACAAAAACAAACACGCAAACATAGAAGGCAAAAGTAATAAAAAAATGCAAACGACATCACAAACACAAAAGGGTTGACAATAGGGCTACCGCCTTGGAACGGTCAGTGGCAACAAAGACCTCTGGGGGTTTAAACCGGTTCTAGGGTGCACCAAACCTCCCACTTACCCTACTGTCATCCCATTAAAAATAAAGATATCCCCGCCATGATCTAATCTCTAACCAACAAGGCAGCATCAATAGGCAATATAAGTAAAACACAAATATGCTCGTGTAAATATAATACAAAAAAAAGATAGCCTAGAAAGCCAAAATGAAGGTACTCAATGACTTGGCAGAAGCCAGAGCAACAAGAGAATAAACCATTAAGGGCACGACAGGAAAGATCATAGACGACAAACATCAAACGCCACCGTCCCAATGGGCTTTAGGTAGGCGTCATCATAGGGTCCACAGCCTGTCCGGTCATCGTACAATTAAAGAGGAAAGCATAGTGGCGAACTGTAAAAGGGTCCACCACCAAGCATGCAATACGTTACAAAATGATAGGGTCATAACCTCTTTTGATAAACTTTTTAACAAGTTTAACAAAGATAGTATGAAAGTGATCATGACCAAGAATCTTACGAAGTTTATAAATCACATCACCATAGAAGTCAGGTTGTGATAGTCCTTGTCGCAGAAGAGTCCTTAAATTACTTTTAAATTTGGAAAGAAGATCAGGGTTACGATAATAAATTTTTGCAAAGGTTTTACGAAGTTTATCATGTTTATGGTAACGGTAACCCTGATTGAGTAGCTGTTTAGTTATACAAAGATTACGAATATTAAAGTCCTCAACTCGAGTACAAGCTCTTGAAAAACGAATAAGTTGAGACACATACACCCCATAAGAAGTTGCTCGGGGAACATCCCCATCCAAGTGGGGGTAATTAAAATCATCTTTCTTGTCATAGATTTTGCTAATTATTTCACCATTTTCAATCGAGAGATCTAAATCAAGAAAAGAAGCGTTATTATCAGATATATTAGCTTTATTAAGCTGAAGTTCTTTAGGATAAATATTATCAACCATAGTTGGAAAGAAAGGGTTGTCAATGTTCAGTATGTCATCCAGATACCGAGAGGTGTCATTAAAAGCTTCAATAACATCTGCCTGGGTATCTGGTGAAAGACTCAACATGAAATCCCTTTCATAGCAAAATAAAAACAAATCTGCGACAAGTGGTGCACAGTTCGTACCCATAGGGATACCAACAATTTGTCTATAAACGGTGGTACCATACCTGACGAAAATATTATCTAATAGGAAGATGAGTGCTTCACAAACTTCATAGCAAGTCCACATAGTATAATAGTCTAAACTGCCGTTAGTAAAAACGCTTTAATATTATTACATGCCAAAAATGTAGTATTTTCTCTAGCGAATGTTTTTTGAATAAGAGAAATTAGCTTGTCTTTAATAAGATGATGTGGTAAGGTTGTATATAGAGTAGAGAAGTCATAAGTACTTATTGATGAAACTTGACCTTTAAAGACAACTTTATCAAGAACGTCTCCTGAATATTTTATAGGCCAAAATAAATTAATCCCAGAGTTTTCATAAGTTTTATCACAATATATTTTAACGTGATCTTTAACGGCAGTAAGACAAGAAGTTAAAAGTTTGGAGATATTTGTTGTGGTGCAGGCACTAGAATTAGAAATAAAGCGAGCCTTATACGGATTTTTATGTAATTTAGGAATCCAGTACATGGTAGGCAGTTTATTTTGCTTGCCGTTTACACCAGCCTTGAAAGTAGTGCACCGAGTGATATGTGCAGAAACAACATCATCCTCAGTAGAATTAACTGGAGTATACGAATTGGTGCTGCCGAGTTCCGGAGATAAAATATTGACGTACTGTAGGCGTCAAACAATAATTACATTATTAGCTGCTTTATCTGCAGGAACTAAAACTAATTTATTATGAAATTCCTGAATTCCCGATTTTAAATTACGAAAGGAAAACCTAGGTCTCGGAGGTTGTAAAGAGGATTTAGCATTATAAAAGTTAATACGTGTATCTATAATTTTAAGAATTGACTTTTTCCAAGTAGAAAGCGAGTTTGGGTCCGCATGTTCTCTACGACACCATTTTATACTAAAATCTTCAATGGAGTGGGCGATCTGGGCACGACAGGCATTAAAATCAATAGTTGAAGGTAATCTATATTTAGGACCTTTCGAAAACAAATGCCGAATACGTTTATCAAAAATATCAAAATTACCAGTGATGACATGACCTGCTGGAGCATAGCAAAATTGTGATGTGTTACATTCACATGCCTTAGGAGTATTATGTACTATATCAAGGTCAGAAACTATTTTGTTGTAGTTGAAAATAATATTTCTAATAGGCTTTTTATACTTATAACAAATTACAGGACTTTCGGAATTTTTGAAATATTTTGGGATAGAATCAACTACATGAGTATCCCGAAAAATACTAGGCATGTCAATGAAATCAATACCTTTATTAATATATAGTAGTTTTAGAAAATGCCTGACGTGATTCAGACTCCTTGTCAATATGAGGTCTGATGTGTCTAGTCTGGCATGGACATTTTCTAATTTGTTCCACTTTCTTCTATGAATGAAATTTTCATCAAAATGGGTGGGTGGTGGTGGTGGGGCGGGTGCGGGCGCGGGGAGGGGTTTATATTAACATTCTAAACACATATGGTAAAGATCAGATAAAGAATGAAGTAACTACAGATTTAACAAAGGAAAATACAATATAGCATTTTTCAACAAATCAAGGGCCATAACCTGTCGTTACTAACTAGATCTAGCTGGTTTTCAAACTTGTCCAAAATTTCATTGATATACCATGCTTTGCTCAACTAGACATCATACTGAGGCTTCCTGCCAAATTTTGTAGAAATCCAACAAGCCGTTTCGGAGGAGTAGCGTGGACAAGAAATTTAAAGTAAACATGTCAAATTGCCATAACTCCATCATAAATCAGCAAACTGGAACAAAAGCGCGATATGCACAACTAGACATCTTACCGATGCTTCCTGCCAAGTTTCGTCGAAATCCAAGAAGGCGTTTAGGAGGAGTAGCGCCGACAAGAAATTTAAAAAAAAATGTCAAGGGGCCGTAACTCCATCACAAATCAACGAACCGGAAAAAAAAATGCAATAGGCACAGCAATGCTTCCTGCTAACACGGCGGTAACACCAAAAAAAATGAAATAAGAAAATTAAAGAAAAAATAAAATAAAATAAAAATTAAAAATATATATATATAGACATATTACATTATATCAAAAAAAAATAATAAAAAAATACTAATAAAAAACAAGAGGTCAATGACCTTGAAGCTCTACTGATAGATTTTTGATAGCTAGGTCAACATTCCTGTGAAGTTTCATGAAAATCCATCAAGTAGTTTCATAGGAGTAGTCGCTACAAATTCTCATTATATAACTCTATGAAACAAGAGGTCAATGACCTTGAAGCTCTACTGATTGATTTTGATTTCAGGAAGTAGTCGCTACAGACTTGTTTTTTGAAAAATTATTTTTAGCTGTGGCGGCCATCTTGAATTTCCGGCCGACCTGAAATTTTGCTAGGATCAATTAGACATCAAGAGCAACATTCCTGTGAAGTTTCATGAAAATCCGTCAAGTAGTTTCATAGGAGTAGTCGCTACAAATTTTCATTATATAACTCTATGTAAACAAAGATGGCCGCTGGTGGCCATGTTTAACGTCAAATCAAAATATTTTTGACAAGGATCAACATCATGTCATACTGATCATTTTAGAAAAAGTCCCATATCAATATCACTTATAGTTTTCAAGAAGTAGTCGCTACAAACTTGAATTTTGAAAATCTATTTTCAGCCATGGCGGCCATCTTGTATTTCCGGCCGACCTGAAATTTTGCTAGGATCAATTAGACATCAAGAGCAACATTCCTGTAAAGTTTCATGAAAATCCGTGGAGTAGTTACAGAGGAGTAGTCGTTACAAGTTTTTACTTGTTAACTCTATGTAAACATAGATGGCCGCTGGCAGCCATGTTTAACGTCGAACCAAAACGATTTTTGACAAGGACAAACATCATGTCATGCTGATCATTTTAGAAAAAGTCCCATATCAATATCACTTATAGTTTTCAAGAAGTAGTCGCTACAAACTTTTATTTTGAAAATCTATTTTTAGCTGTGGTGGCCATCTTGAATTTCTGGCCAACCTGAAGTTTTGCTAGGATCAATTAGACATCAAGAGCAACATTCATGTGAAGTTTCATGAAAATCCGTCAAGTAGTTTCAGAGGAGTAGTCGCTACAAGTTTTCATTATATAACTCCATGTAAACAAAGATGGCCGATGGTGGCTATGTTTAACGTCAAATCAAAATAATTTTTGACAAGGATCAACATCATGTCATATTGATCATTTTAGGAAAAGACGCATATCAATATCACTTATAGTTTTCAAGAAGTAGTCGCTACAAACTTGTATTTTGAAAAATTATTTTTAGCCGTGGCGGCCATCTTGAATTTCCGGCCGACCTGAAATTTTGCTAGGATCATTTAGACATTAAGAGCAACATTCCTGTGAAGTTTCATGGAAATCTGTCAAGTAGTTTCAGAGGAGTAGTCGCTACAAGTTTTTACTAAATAACTCTATGTAAATAAAGATGGCCGCTGGCAGCCATGTTTAACGTCGAATCAAAACAATTTTCGACAAGGACCAACATCATGTCATGCTGATCATTTTAGAAAAAGTTCCGTATCAATATCACTTAGAGTTTTCAAGAAGTAGTCGCTACAAACTTGTTTTTTAAAAATCTATTTTTAGATTTGGTGGCCATCTTGGATTTCACATCAACATGAATTTTTGCTAGGATCAACTAGACTTCATGGGCAACATTTCTGTAAAGTTTCATAAAAATCCATT